>CM068319.1:37611458-37933958 GCA_034766995.1 Acanthacorydalis orientalis | reverse complement strand
TGACCATAAACTCATTCTTTTATATAATCCTACATATTTTCGACAAGAAAAGAGAATTATAACTTTTAATAATTTAATTTTATAATTTAGATCGATGCTAACATAAAAAAGCGTTATGTAAAATATTTTTTTAAATTAAAAAATAATGAATGTAAACAAGTACAATACAAGTGTCTGTCAAGCCAGCTAAATAGCAAGAATCTAAATAATTGGGTAAATTTAACATTCGATGTACTGATCAATTTTAATTTGTCAGAAGACTGATGAGTGATGCGAATTTAAATTATGGAAAAAAATACTAGAAGGAATGAGAAATGAAGCAGTAGATACTATGTGGAATGATGTAAATACAAAGCCCTTACTGACTTTTTTTACTGCTTTGCTATTAAAAGAAGAAGGGGCGACCTACATACACAAATCAAAAATGTCAGAAATAAGAATAATTGCAAAATTTAGTATAGGCAGATGGGGGTGGGACTTTGAAAGAGATAAGTGTGGAAATAAAGTATACAGACTTTTTCATGGGCTCATAAACAATATTCATATATTAAACGATTGTAAATGGCTGGAACTATTAAGAGAAAGATTACTTCCCAATATCAATCAGACTAGCATCAGTGTATTTATGGAATCAGTGCCTGTGGTCAATTTAGTAAAATTTTGAAAGCATTGCTTCAAAAGACTGGAAATTAAAATATAGTTTAAAAATAGAGTGTAAGAAATAAATAAATTTGTAGATATGGTAAAATTATAAGTGAATTATAATTAAAATGTAGCAGAATAACTAAGTTTTGTATCTATCACGTTTAATGTTTGTTATCAACCTATAAAAGTACTGTGAAATGTGATATGTATACAAGATTAATAATGTATGTATATCTCAATAAAGAATATGATAATAATAATAATTAGGAGAAGAAATCATGCCTGAAACTATTAAACTTATTTACAGTAGTAAATAAGTATACTATTGTGTATTATTTATTTTACTTATTTTCCTATTATTAATAAACAACACAGATTTCCAAACGATAGTCCATTTTTCAGCAGTAACAACATTTCGTTAGAACCGTCGGAGCATTCACGAACTACTGATTTAATTGAAACGTCGAATCGTTGAAAATAATGCCTAGACGAAATTTATTACGAGCTTACAGTTTCCGAACTTTTTGATACATTGAACGTGCGACGTCAGCCGTGTCACGTCTGAACGCTGAAACTAGCTGAAAGTTAAATAGCTTACGACATACGCTCACTGTTATATAATAATATGTGCTTTACAAGAGCAATCTTGTTACTTGTTTATTATGTTCTAGTTTTATACCTTGCTGGATTCATACGACGGGTAATTAAAACGATTTTCTTTGAAATTTCGCACACAATCGAATATGTATAATACGTACACTTGAAATTAAAGTTGGTTCATATATGTGTTAGATAATTTCGAGAATATGTCTGTGTGGAGATATCAAAACAAAGCGTTTGACTTTATGAATTGTGAGCGAATATGTGGTTACATTAATTACATATAAGAAAGACTCTTCTACATTGTCATTTTATTGTAAACAACGATTGTGTATTATCCATTACTTAATTTTTTTACATAACCATTGATTTGTTTCACAAAACAATTGATTTTTGTAAAGAGAACTTGTTTCATTTTCATCTTTTCATTTATAAATAATTACAAACATATTAGCAATTCTATTCATTTAAAAAAAGATTTTTGAAGTGAAACTTCTTTAGTTTCGTTGGGAGTAAATTTTTAAGGCTGAGACGAAAAAGCGTTAAGTTATTACGACATGAAGTCGATGGGAATGCAGAGAGAGAGGATAGTGTGTGTGTGTGTGGACGGTAGAAACGAATGACGGTGGGGTTTAGTTTATAATTTAAATGTATAAAAGAACAAATTTCTATTACACTTTATTTGTTCTTTTAAAATAATTTTTGAAATACATAAAGATTAAGTACTGAGACTCAGAAATGTACATTTTTTTCAAACTAAAAATAACGTTAAATATGTTTTCAACTCACTAAAACTCATCCCAAAAACTGTTTTTCATGATACAAATTATGAATTGTCATATTTCTTTTGAAATAAATCCAAGTTCAATTAATAAATCCCTAACGATAAAAATTAATCGTAATAAATACTGGAAATTAATCTATTTTTAAAATATTTCTTATAAAAAAAATATTGATTTGTATTTCTGTGCACTGATAAAAATATTCGATTAAATATTACTCAAAATATTGAACTACGTTCGTTTATTTAATATTAAAATTTTAAGAAATCATGACATTTGTAATGTCAACGAAAAGAACAACATTGATAAATGTGTATTTTTTAAAAAACTATATTCAAAAAGAAGAAAAAAATAATTAAAATAATAAACGATTAGATTTATCATTTATGCATATTTAATGAACTAATCCAAATATTAAATATATTATTCTCAAAATATACGAACACGACTACATACTTTGATATTAAAAAAGAACAAGTTTGTTATAATTAAGAACCATTTTTATCACCTAGACAAATCGAATAAGTTTTGAAGCATTAAAACAACAATAATTGGCTTGTTGTCCTACATAAAACAGGAACATTTGAGGAATACAAAAACGCGACGTCGTTCGAATATAAAAAATATATTCAGCGAGTGGAGAACGAAAACTGTTAAAAGTTAGTTTAATATTCTACATGATTTTTGTATATTATGACGAAACATGAAATGAACAAAGGTTTTATAACACCAATAAAACAGACAATACGTACACAGGAACGATGTACACACTACATAAGAGATAAATAATTAAAGTATATAAACGAACTTTTTTTAGACATTTGAGGGGCTCTATCATATAGTTAAACGTACCCTCAATATTCGGACAGTTCCGTGGGGCTATAAACGAACACAAACGTACAAATATATATATATAAGGGTAGCGCCAAATATCCTCGGCCTAACATGTTTCCGCATGCGCATGCCTGGTGAATCTCTACAGTGAGGTAGATTCATGTTTTAGTGGTGTTCAGTGCAAATTTTAAGGTTAGAACTTAATCAGTCACACAGTTACAGCAAATAAAATGTATTCTTAACAATGTCACAAGTAATCAAAATTGAGTATCGTGCGTTAATAAAGTTTCTGATAAAAAAAGAAGTTATAACACACCAAATAAAATAACAATTACAAGGCGTACACAGGGAAGTTTCCTCTTCATTCTCTTGGGTAAAGAATGAGGTAATAGATTTCGGATGGGAGAAGAATTATTAAAAGATGAATCGTGTCTAGGACGGCCTGTGTAAGTGCTCAAAATGGATTCTTTGCCCTTGTCAAAAATATGGTACCTAATAACCGGCACTTAAAAATGAAATAATTATCAGTAATGTTTAATCTTTAACAAAAAACTGTTCATCGAATCCTGCATGACCATTCAGGCATGAATAAGGTCAGTGCAAGGTGGGCGCCGAAACTTTTTTCAACTATTCAGCGTTAGAGTTGAGAAACAAGCACACGTTCATTTTTAGAGCTCTGTGAGCAGGACATAAATATTCTAATCGAGTCCATTGTAACATGAAATAAAACAATGGTTCTTTACTATGATCTTCTATCTAAAAGAGAATACATGGAATAGAGTCGAACAAGCGAACCACTTCAAAGAGAATTAAGGTGTCTCAATCCACAAGAAAGATAATGGTGAAAGTTTTTTGTGATTGTAAAGGCATTTTATTAACATATTTTGACGAAAGTATTACCACGGTTAATGGTCCATATTATACACTATTATTACATAAATTGCACAATAATATTCATAAAAATTGATGTGAAAAACTAAGAAAAGCTATTATTCGTTATTCAGGAGTGTGACTTCCAAAAACTTGTCCAGACAACCTACAGTTCAGACATGGTCCTTAGAAATGATTACCTTTTAGAAATTTGAAAAGAGATTTACGTAGACATCATTTTAATGATGACAATGAGCTGAAAACTGTGGTAACTGACCACATTAATACAAAAACTGAAGATTATTTTTATAAGGGTATAGAATTGTTAATTTATTGCTGTGAAAAATTTATTCAAGTTAAAAAGAATTTTATAGAAGAATAATCTTATTTTTTATTGACATTCTTTCCTATCCAGACCGAGAATATTTTGTGCTGCTCATGTATATGCACATATATACATATATATATATATATATAATATATATATTATATATATATATATATATGTATGTATGTATGCATGTATCTACACAAAACAAGAGCACGATTCTTTCTCAGACACGTTTCACAGAAATCAAGCACGAGATGTCATCAAGTATTTCGTAAGTTTTCAACACTGATACATCCTTTATTTGTAAGTCTTGTTAACTTGTTCCGATGATAACCGGAACCCGGATTATTGAACTAAGTTTGAAACGATTTTTGTTCGTTTATATCTTTATTCAACGTTTTATCGAAACTTTTCATCGCACCACAAACACGTTAGAAAGTTGTTGGTGTCTTGATAAAGTTGATGTCTTCTTTTGTGTCGTATTGAACTTCAATACATATACAAAACAGATACACACACGTATATCATACAAGTGTATGTTTGTATACTCTTTGAAGAGTACACGTGTCAACAAAGAGTTTTATCAAACTTTAAGAATTTGAATGGAATTAAATTATAAAATCAATATGTTCATTTTGATCCGACGATTCCCAAAATGGCTGATAAAGAATGATCTCCACACAAGTTTGATTTCGTATCTGACGGTTTTTGGTGGCAGAGAATTTACAACAGTTTTATATTGAAATCCGAAAGAAATTCTTGGAAAGCCTTGTAAGTTATTTATACAGTAACAACATTATTAAAAGTTATGCATGATCTTTTGTCTGTTTATACCATTTTTCATATTCTTACTTGTGAATATATAATTATTTTAATTAAATAAAAGCATGAAATCAAATAACAAGGAATTTAAATAATTCAAATATATGTTATATAGAATTTCAAATTATGAAATCCAGTTTACATTTTAATAACATCTCATATTTTGTATAAAAAGTAATCTCTATAAATCATAACTGACTGCTTTTCTTAAAACATTGGCGACCGAAAACGAAATTTCTCGTTTTAGTTGATATGCATGATTTCTTGATTGTTTTCCAGATAATGGCTTTTTTGTGCTTTCGCACATTATCAATCCTGTTACTGAGGGTATTTTCAGTTTTGTTTTTGACTTCGGAGTAACCGGTAGATACATAAAAGTGTTTAAATAATTATAGTAAAAATTAATTCTGTTTTAAAATTTCATACCTTCATAATGAATACAGAAGATATTTTTTGTGAATATTTTTTAGATGTATCGATTAATTGTGAAAATGAGAACAATGATTCGGATAATGAGATAGAAGAAAGATCAGACAGCAACATTTTTCCTACACAAAAAGGTGCACTCGTATTCTATCTGGTACAGACAGTGATTCTGATCCAAACCAAAACATTGCTTGTGTGATTGAAATTGAGACTAATTGTGTCTGGAATGAACATGATACACCACCACAACTAGAAGCATTTGAATGTACTCCAGGAAAATCGTAAAACTTTGTTGACATTGTTAGCTTGTTATTTGATGACAACTTTTTTTTATATTTGTGAAAGAAATAGAGACTACCATCAACAAAAACATAGATAAAAAATTGTGAAAAATACATTGAAATGGGTTGATGTCACTAGTCCCGAAATGAAGCTGTTTGTTGGTATTATAAATTTAATGAGTCAGATGAGAAAAGATAAGTTATTGATCAACCGATCCGTTAATTGAAATGCCGATTTTCGGAAAAATTATGAGCCATAAAAGATTTGAATAAATTGGAACGTTCTGGTACTTTTCTCGTAAAAATTAAATAATAGCATATGCAGACAGATTAATAAAAATACAATAATGTATGATGCAGCAAATCACACTGAAAAGAAACAATACGAAGATTATTTATTATCTGTAGCATGGTCATGGGATGAAGCACAACCTCCACTTCACAAGCTACTGTTGCTACCATAGATCAACCTGGTAGATTGCCTGGTGACATGAGGAAGCACATCTTTCAGAATATAAAAGCAAAATCCAAGAAGAAATTTCCCACAAGAGTATGGTTTGTTTGTAAATCATACAATAAGAGAAGCGAAATTGACTACATCTGAATTTTTTGTAAAATACCATTACACAAAGACACCTGTTTTATCAAATATCATACACAAAAATTTTTTTAGAGTTACTTATGTCTAAATAAAAAAAGATTCATTCAAATATATATTAATTTCAAAAAATTATCGCAATTTTATTACACACCTTCCAAAATAATTGCATATGTCTAAAATCGCCGGTCCTATAGAAAATGTTAGCAAAACATTAACGGTCGTCAATGTGTGAATATTCACTGTAAATGAAATACATTTGAGATGCCGACCTTTTCTTTCGATTATTGACAAACCAATCGTCTAGCATCGAACACCGTCCATGTGTATGTAAATTCAATAAATAAATCGTCTCTATGAAAACAGCATTGTATTTCAAAACCAATCATAAAGAAAAATGTCAAGTCCGAATCGAAGAAATATGATACGACATCGGTTCAATCAGCCCCCGACGGTACTGTAAGCATTTTCGTCCCGACTATACAGATATGTGATTTCTCGTGCGAACGCGCGAACAGATGGAAAAAACCCGGTCACCGTCTTATATGTCTGTCGAATCGCCGAGGAAATACATTTCGCGATCTGCTGTAAAACTTTTTATGACACGAATCCCACAGGTTTTGCTTATAATAACGAACGGACGGACGGACGGGAGTTCAGGGTGAGTGTCGAACGGTCTGTAACTTATTGTTGGAGATACGTTATGGTAAATTAGATTTAGATGATATCGTATCACGATCAAATGTTTCTAGTACGTTTCAAACACATATTGTTATAGTTGCTTATATATTTTTGTGTTAATAAATGAGTAGAAGTGGCGTTTTCACTTCTTTTTAGGCACGGAAATAATTTAACTCTCTGACAATTTTGATTTTTCAAAATTCCTGTCTTTTATCAAACCTAATTTCTACTGAAACTGAACATATGTTATTCAAAATATGTCTAAACGATTTTACAACTGAATCAGTTTTTCATCCCCAAAAAAATTAATCAACAATTAATCATTTTTTATTATTATTCATGCAGATTTCGAATACGAAAAATCAGTTTTGGAGCCCCAAGGTACATAATAATCTCATTATCAGATTTTACTGCACTTTATCGGTTTAAATATGATAATTTCTTCACACAAATTATAAATAAGCAATAATCAAAAATGATCAATAATCATTTATTAAATATTTTATATCAGAAAACATTTTGTGTGGTTTGTGAGGTAAATAAAGATTTATTTGTAAAACTGAATTCAATCATAAGTCAAAACTGTATTCTGAAAATTATTATTTATAATTATAGTTTAAGATTAGCTAAATTCACTTTCAGGAATGAAGTAAAATCTGAAAAATCAATTCCTTCTTCATTTCGAAAATAAAATTACCGATTAATTTTATTTTTTAAAATTAATTTCTTTAATCAAAAACCAATTCCTATACAAACCAAATATTAATTAATTTAAAATATGTATAAAAGCTTTTATAAATGAATTCCTTTATACTTCAAAAAAAATGTTAATCAAAAATAGTCAATAAAGTGTTTGATCATTTTTATTTTTATATAGCGATTCTATCACCCTCATAATACCAAGATATGATAGATTTTTCTGTACCTTAGCAGACCTCTGACGATGATGAAATCGTTATCAAAATATACATAAGATTTAAAAAATAATGATTTAAAAAATGCATAGTTTGTGGAGTGAAAAAAAGAATTAATTTGTGAAAATAAATTTAACCAGTGTTAGAACATTAAAATGAATTAAATTATTCATTCAATTAATATATATATATATATATATATATATTTATAAATATATATATATATATTCATGGCAATTAAAAGGTTAATATCAAACTTTATAAAATAAATATTTCAAAGAAACTGAGTGTTTATTAACAATGTATGGACAAAAATTGATCTTGTGAAAAATTTCTACTTATAAACAAAACATTTTCTGATCACAAAAATTAATAATTTTTAATCTTTCTGATTATTTCTTATATTCATTTCGATGGCTATTCCATCATTCTCGGAGTACGAAGGTACAGAAAATGCCTATGAAACAGGAATAACTATGAAACTGAATATAGTAATATTGTTTAAAATTTAACTGTAACCAAAATCGATCTTATTGTAACATTAAATAGAATTCTATACAAAAATACTATAGTTTTATCCCATCCGGACCTTTTAAATGTTTTCTACTGTTCTAATTTCGGTTTTTATTTCAAATTAGAGCGAATGTAATTTTCGGATAGGATATAAAAATCAACGAACAGATCAAATGAACACATCTAATGATAATGGAACAATCTAACACATGGAAATGAATATATTTATTTGTTTGTTATATACATATATATATATATATATATATATATATGTGTGTGTGTGTGTGTGTGTAGCATCTTAAGTATTCATTTAGTTTTATGAACCATTAAACTTGACATTCGTAACGATCGTGCCTGTCTAATTGGGTGTAGCTTTTTAGTGAAGTAAAATTAGATACAGGCAAATTGTATACATTACTAGTATAATTTTTTCCATCTGTGAAATTAATATTAAGAAACAGTACAATTCTAATATTGAGGCTAAATTCGTTTTCACAAATGAATTCTTTTTTCATCTACAATCCATAATTTCATTTCTGGTTAAAAATGTTAGATAAATTATTATTGAACTTTTTTGGTTGTTGCTTTTGTGCGTTTTGAAGATGATGCTGTCATTATGATAGCAACAATTGATTAATTTCAGAAGATTTTAATAATAATATAAGCAGTAGTGTTTCGTTTCTATGAAAAATGTGAAAATAACAAGATCTTTTACAAAAAAAGTACATAAACTGATTAAGAGTGAAAAAAAGGTATTACTTTTACGCTCCAGACGATTTTCGAATCATATTACAGTTACATCAAACGCGTAGTACGTCAAGTATATTTCAAAGAATTCTTATAAAATACTTATCGTGCGAAACAGAGACTTCCAGTTGAAATCCCGCGCACGCGACGAGTGCTCGCGACTAGTGCGAGGATAAATGAACCGAGGATGACGATGTCGATGACGACGGTGGATGTGGTAGAGTAAATGCGGTTGGCTAGGGTGGGCGGCTATCACAGGCCAAACAGACAGGCAAACGTAGACAAGACTCGAGTAATTAGTTTTGACAGTTGCGGTGGATGGTGCTCGTTATTTCTGAACGGAGGGACGTGGCGACGAACACACTTGTGACATCGAGCCGTCGACTCGCACCGATTTCACGACATTCCACCGCGCGACGCCCGAACGGGCGCCGCAGCAGCCACCGTCGTCGTCGGGGGCACGTCTTTCGTTACTGCGTCCTAATTGCATTTCAATGTTGGATTGCTAATGATGCGACAAGCGACGCGTCCTAATAAAACGTATTGTTATTGTTATTAATGCTATTATGTTTGTTCATAAATTATGTTTTGGTAACGTTGTAAACCGAAACAAGAAAACGTAGAACTTGTACTGAAAACGAATTTCATTGTACAATCGAATCTATACACATTTATTCGTTCGAAATGGAAATTTTCACATCCTCATTTATTTATAACTTCTTCGTCTATATACAAGTATTCAGAAATAATGAATAAAAGCAATTTCAATTTATTTATCCAAATGGATGAAATATACAAAATTTAATTAAAATTGTAAGAACAGACTTATAAAAGACAAAAAAAAATTAAATATCTATTCACATAACCAAAAAAATGAAAAATATCTATAGAGAGTTTTTCATAGTAATAAGAAATTTACATACGAATTCAAGTCAAAAAGAAGATAGACAGTTAAACATAAGCTACTCTAATTTCTATGTATTTGATTTGAAGCTTATAAGCTTAAGTATTCTATCCTGCAAGAAACTATTTAATTCCTTGTGCAGACTTTCATGCAATAGACTGAAAGGAATTCCTTTCTGGCTCGATTAATTACCGTTAATGAAATATGAGTTCATCATTGCGAACCAGAGAGCAAGCATGCAAGTTTAGTATATAAACAACTATCATCACCAACACTGAAAAGGTTCTTAGTGTTGAAGTTTGAAATACTTAGTCTAATTTGTCTTAAAATCCTTATGAAAGAAAGTGGATGACATTTTTTAGGATATAGAAGATTCAATTTCGATTCATTTCTAATCTAAAAGTGGATCAATAAACTCTGACCCCTATTGTGAACTTTATCAGGAAATGGAGTTGAAAATTTAATCCAAGAAGTGTAGGAAAATTTAACTGGTGTCATTCTATTACAATATAATTGTTCTCATAGAGCTAATAAGACAATGTACTGACTAAAGCTTATGTTTTAATCTCTGAAGCAATCTACCATCTAGTCCAGATTTAATACAAAGTTATTTTCACCGTTTGCGACATTAAAAAGATTTTAGAATACAAAATTTTCTTTCTGTTGAGGATTTAATCTAGAAACTTATTAAAAGTTTAACTAAATTCTTAGAAGATAGAGGAAATTATATTGAAAAATGATCATGGTAAAAATCTTATATTTAGAATAAAGTTTTTTTATTTTAATAATAAAAACACACATTTTTCGACACTTTTTGCACAGGACAAAACTATACTGACAAAAAATGTTTATCTACGGTTACAAGAATTCATTAAGTTTCGTTCCTAGGTATTTTTTATGTTTAAATATATTGTGTTGTAAAAACTTATAAAATTTTTTTTATGTTTCTTTCTATTTTCCCGTCAATTCTGACGAGCTTTATACTAGTTTCTTAAGATAAAAAATAAACTAATGTGAATAACATAGTTTAATCAATCGAACAGTTCTGATTTTTTATAATGTTTTTTGTTTCGCAGTAAAATTTTAAATCAAATTCCTTAGAAATTAAATTCTACTAAAGAAATTCGCAAGTTCGTTTCAACAAAATCAAACAATAATGTTTTATCGCTAAAAAGAAAAAAATAAAACCAAGTTCATTATTAATGATAAAAAGATAAAATGATAAAATATCACAATATAGTTTCTGGGACTGTTGCTAAATTTCTCATTCACTCTACAAACTATTTACAAAAATTTCTCTGAACAAAACCATTCAATAAATCATTACTGATCAGTTTTGATTTTTCTTTATATATTTTTAATACTGATTCCATCATCTTCAAAGCACAGAAGAATCAATTTTAGCTCTGAAGATGATGAATTATTGGGTCATAGCATAAGTAATGTAATATTTTCATATAGGTTAAAATGGATGATGCAATAATTTACACTTATTTCAATAACCGAAACATTCAAAGAAGAATAGACTATTGCATCTATTTCTTCTGCATAGGATTTATTAATAATTATGACAATTTTTGTGTCCGCTTCTAGAAAATATTAAATTAATAAATGATTGCTTCATTTCAACATGCTTTCTATGTACACCCACTATTGCTCTATTTATAAAATGTATATAAAGAATTCAAAGACTGAAGAAATGTCTGCAAGACTACCCGTAACTGACTGTTAAATAAATTACAGTCATTTTGAAAATTAAATAACGTAATTATCTCGTAACTGATCAAAGAATCGAGGATTAAAAACTCGGATGGCACTAGGTCACGTCTTCGAGATAAGAACGCATCTCTGATGCCGGTGCTGTGTCCGCAGACAATTTATTTCTCGCAGAGTTATAGTTCTAGTATTTTTTTTCTGTAGTAGACAACACGTATACGAAAAGTTCACATTAAATATACGTGCATGTACGTTTGTTAGATTCTTGTATGTGTGTGTACATACAAATATACGGTTTTTACTTGTGTTCAGATGCGAATGTATACAATTTTTGAGTGTGTTTGTGTAGATGTAGTTCGACAACGTTAAGCTAGTCGCACCACAATCGCGCATCGCATCTCTAGGGAGTCGTTATTGAAGTGGTTACCCTGAAACCGTATAATCATTGTTTATGCCTCCTCCGCCATATCGTAAACGTTGAAATTCTTACTTGTACTTAGTACGGTATGCGAAACTGTACAGAGACGAACAGTGCGAACATTCTATTCATTTTATAGATAGTTTAGTGGAGTATATTAATAGTTTGTATGTTTAATGGCAATAGTCCAATGAAACAGCATCTATCACAATCCGTTTTTGATTATGTTTTTTTTTCAATAACAAGTATGAGCGCCAATATGAAGTACATACCGTTTTTCGACGAAGATTTGGCAATAGTATTTCTTAAATAACATATTTGCGAAAAATATGTCAATTTAAAAAGAACATTTAATAACTTTGAGACCCTACATATTAATATACAATAGATAACAATAAAACAAAATACATAGTATTTATTTTTTAACTTTGAATCAGATATTCTATTATTCATTGAATTCATCCGGTTATGAAAAAGTGTACATTGTCAAACATTCAATCGGCCATGTTGCTATAAATTTTATATCTATGAAAAATGAAAACACATTTCATCCCTATTCCTATTTTAATATACTACTTGGAAACAATATACACTTCAAACAGTAAAATTAATCCTTTTCATTCGACTGTCCTTTTATGAGGGGACATTGTATATCTAACAAATAACAATATTATTTTTTTTATAAAACATGAATTAATAAATGTATTTTGGAAGTTTCATTTGAATAAAGAAAATATTTACAATGCTACATCGTTTCATTTGAAGTTATTTGCTATTTTATTAAAAAATATGTTTGTGTTCCTGTTAGATGAGGTGAAAAATCTCCAAGTGCAAAGGGTTAATATATTTTAATGAACGCCATACATACTTAAGTATATAAATAAATATATAGTATTTATAAGTATACTCTTTATGTTAAATAAAATCTTATAAAAAAATATATAATAATTATTAAGTACATAATATATTATTATTTTATTTCTACTATTTTAAAGACATATGAAACTGTAGAAAAAAATAATAAGAATCTGATGATTTTTTAAACAGATACTTTTTTTATTCTGAAGACATATGTTAAATTTAAAGTCGACTATCTGTCTCGTTCACGAGAAACACAATCTTGTATTTTCAATATTTTTTAGTGAAAAATACTTGTATATAATGAAATACTATACTTTATTTAAGTGTGTGACGAAAAGATCATCACAGGGATGTGATAGTTTGTTTACAAATAATTACATTAGTGAGTGTGGATACATAACATTACATACATGTGCCTGATGTCAGTCAATCGGAACAGAGACAACGCGATATCCATCAGACAATTAGAACACGAATGAAATTGCCATAAAGTATACACAGGAATGATTTTTAATTATAGAGGAATAATAAACTTGAGTTTGATAACTCAATCTAGAAGCGGTAGTTCAATTAAATAAAATGAACGAATGCTAACTATTTCATACTTCATTCAATGTAAAGGCACTGAATTAATTTTTAATTCTAACATTTGAATTATATAACCGATCAGTATTATATATATATATATATATATATATATGTGTGTGTGTGTGTATGCATACACTTCGTATAGAATATCCCAACTATATTATCTTACACTAAGCGAGTTTCAATTGATTTCAGTGAGTTGTATCACGTTACACACATCATAAATTACATGTGTACAACTGAGTTTTTATAAACAATGATTACAAGCTCATCTTAAGTACATTACTAACCATTGTTGTACAATAATGCAGAATTTAGTAGATAGTGTTTACCTATGTTTCTATAACAAATATCTATTATTCAGATTCATACATCACCAGTACGATACGTAAATTGAAACACAATGGAACTGAATCCAATTGAATATTTATGTGTGCGTGTACAGTTACAACTGATGTACATACATACATACATACATATATATATATATATATATATATATATATATATATATGTGTATTTGAAAGAAGAATTATGTTTGAGATAAAATCAATCTATCTAATTAAATCGGTACAAAAAGCGTAAAGAGAGTACGATTTACTGCAATGAATGTTGTTTACACAGTTATAGAATTTATAGATAAATATACTTGTTGAATATTTTAAATTCAATTCAATTGATAAGCAACTGTCAATTTTTCTAATAAAAATAAGTTGTGATTTTCAAGCGTTTACTTTATTTAAAAAAGTTCAGTTAGAGAGATATTATTGAAAATGTTTTTTTTTTCAATAACGCATGCTTTTAAAAAAATTATTCAATATGTTCGGATAACAATTTAAAATTGTTATTATTTATTCATATTTTCATTTTTTTGTTTTTATTGTTTTAGTAATAGAATACTGTTTGTTTTAATTTCCTATAATTCTTAATTATTAGATATAAAAATCAATTCGGTTCCTTTAAATTGAATCAATCATAATTGTTTTAAACTTATAAATTTTCTCATCATTTTAGAATTTTAAAGTGGAAACTTTAATATTTGAAAACACTACATATCTTGGCTAAGCAGTTGGCATAACCTCACAAAACAGTAATGAACACGGTGGTGTCCGAAAACCAGAATATTAAGCATTGCATACTTTTCGCATTCCAGTTGAATGAAATGCTGGAAAAGCTATGAGAATGATTTATTCAGCTTTGATAACAGGTGTTGCGATGGGCAGAACATGCAAAAAAATCTAAAACAGTAAGAGAGGTCCGAATATGCATTATGATTTCATTGAGTCAAAGTTGTATCTTTTCGGCAAGAAATTCGTCAGTTGCCAGATGAAGCAAATTTATATAAAATAATAGAAAATATTTTGAGAATTGAAATGTATGCCATTTGTATGTAAACATTCATTTTCTATAAGAAAATGCACTGAATTAATTTGAACAACTTATAAATAATCAAAATCACTTTTTATCTACTTGTTTTTGGGATTTGGGTATTTTTCTATAACAATTTTGAATTTTAAATATATTTATATTACAAAAAATAATTAAATAAATTTATCAAAAACGAATTAAAGCATTTATACTCATCTAGAATAATATAAAAATGTTCCGATTTGTGAAACAAAGTCAGAATTACAGAAAAATGACAAGGAAATCCAACAGATGAAATATTAGTAAATCTGTTGGGATTTTAATAAATGTGTTTTAAAGCAAATTGTTTTTAATGCATGTTTATATAAATATGTAATTAAGAAATTAATTTTTTTAAAAAAAAGGTATAATAGATTTAAATTTAAGGAGAATTTTTCAATTACGATGAATACAAGTTTTAATTTTATTATTTTGTAAATTAGTTCAATGAAATGTTATAATTTCATGCCACAATCAATTTATAATAATAATCTTGGATTTGATCAATTAATTTGAAAGTGAACGTTCTCTTCGGAATAATACTATAACTTGTTGCATGTTCTCAGTTTTAATCTTCTGCTGAAATCTTTTCAACCATCTTTAGAACAACAAGAGAAATTTTGATGTCGGTGAAGAAAAAACAACATCCATGAACACTAATATACATCAGGAACTTGTTCATATATAAACATGTACACACACTTATGTATATATATATATATATATATATATAAACATGTGAGTGTATAAAAAATGTGCAGACCACAAAAGCACACACCATTGGGATTTGAAATAATATAGTATATGTTCTTTATTTTTTTCCTTTTATTTTTCTTTATTTCCCACGTAATGAAAAGCTGAATGACCACAAGAGGAAATGTTGAAGGTGATAAATTTATATGAAATACTACGAATTTTTCACGAAAGTGTTCTTGTTTTTTTCAACAGCTATTTGAAAACACAATCAACAATAGTTTTTTTTTATGTTCGAAGATTAATTAGGAATTTAGACAATGTGCACTTTTCTTGTTGTTGTTGTATTTAAATAAATGACTGTTATCAATCTTTCTAGGAAAGTTATTAATGATCTCTCATGAACATGAATTTAACGTGTAAAATTTAATAAATCTTGTCGTGTTCAAAACTAGATGCTGGACATTTTGTAGCAATTACCATGAGTTTGTGCTAGGCACATATTGAAGACTGGAAAATGGTGCCTGAGTGAGTTACGTACAAGTGACTCTTGTTTGTGTGATTAAAACAAATTCATAAAAAGAATCTTACTAAGTAATCACGCTAGTTTGATGCAAAAATTTGAGTACAGTTTGAAAAGTTAACTAACATTTAATTTTTCTTATATATATATATATATATATATATATATATATATATATATATATATATATATACATATATATATATTAACTAAATTTACATAATAATAGAAAATGTTATTGAATTTAGTATAAATGAGAATATATCACATAAATAACTACCATTTTCAGTCTCACAAAATCAAACATTTGTAAGCACATTTTGAATGACATTCTGTATTGTATCTTGTTCTAACATAAAACATAAAAAATATGTTAAAACAGTGGAAGGGTTCGAAAATGCATTACGAATTCACCGACTCGAAGTCGCCATATTTTTTCAACAAGAAATTCATCAGTGACCCGACAGATGGAGCAAATTTATACAAAATAATGGGAGATATTTTGAAAATTTAAATGTATGCCATTTTTTCATAAACATTCATTTCCTATAAAACAGGAATTGGATTAATTTGTATGAGTTATAAATAATTAAAATGATTTTCGATTTGTTTGGAATTTAGTATTTTTCTTCGAGAAATTTCATCTCAAATATAAACCTAAATTTGCTGAACGCTAGTCAGCTTCTTACTGTACGCTCTTTTTGTAAATATCTCAAAAGAAAGTAAACTAGCATAGTGAAATTTAGCAAGCAAGACAGTCAATGAAATTGAGAATTTCTAGAAGTAATTTGTTTCCCAAAAATCTCCCTTACAAGTTCCATACTTTCACCAGAAGTATGAGTATTGACCTTATCCTGTTAGAACTATATACTTTCAAACAACAACAGACCTTAAAAACTTGTAAAATTTTAAAGAAATCCGAATTGACGTATGTTCTACTGGATACGTCTGCTTGGTACGACACCAAATGCATGATGGTACTGGTTTTCATTCATAGGACCCACGACCCATTCCTCGAATGTAATGATACAGTAGCGATCCAGCTGGTACTGATGTTTCAAGACACTACGAAAAAACACAGGCCAGAGAAGATGAGGTGTGGTGAACCTCCAGCTGGATCACCAACCTATTCGATGCACGGTTCCAGATATAATAAAAGATTATGTCCCCTTACCAATACCGAACTATTTTTTTAAGAGATATTTAATGAAAACAGTACGCATTTCAAACCGACAATTCTTCATCAACTAAAGAATAAAATCCGAAATGAAATCCAAGCACTGGTACCAAATACATTTCAAAATGTTGTAGAAAATGTGTTAAAAAGAAATTTGAGAGACTGAATACGATGACATATTTTTATTAAACCTGATTCAATAAAATTTATTATTTTTGTGTAACCCTAGTAAAAACAGATATAAGAAATATTAAAAAATGAAAAAGGTATCAACTATATCGTGACTTTAATGTTACCTTGTATATGTCTTTTGGTATCAATATGAATTTCTCTCTTAAAATTTCACAAACAATTTAATTTTATTGTTTTTATATAATGAAAAAGTAGTACGATTATTCTCCTAAATGAGTTATTAATAAAATTTATAATTCATTCATTCAATTTTTAGAAAAATCTATATTCATTGAAACGAAATATTAACTGAGACATTATAATAAAATTACCAACAGTAAGCAATAAGTAAATCTAATAAGCTGCAGACTATTATCTATTCAACATGCAGTTAACTAGTTATATAGACATTTCTAGAAGACCATTTGGCACATGAACACGAATAATATTGATATTTTACAGACAACTTAAGGGAACAAGTGTTGGCTTCAAATTGAAATAAAAATCATTCTTCAAGTTATTTAATAAATAATATAAGAACAGAATCCATAAGATATGAAAATAAAACGGTTTCTCGAAGTGTGTTCAATTTACATCTACTGTTTCATAAAACGAAACAGTACGCTGTAGTAAGTATCTCATTATTTATTCAACAATTTGTTCGTCTGTGCCGTAATATATCAGACTAATAACAGAAAAGTTGCACTTGTTCCAAGAAATTTTGTACACTCGAACACATATTCACAAATATGTCAGTGTTACTTTTTCAAAAAATCAATCACATGTTTTGTTATATCCAGTATTAGTTTCTGTCAGAGTTTATTTGTGTTTAAATGAAAATTTATTTAATATGAAATTATTAATATTTCAATTATCATTCATCATCGAAACCAGTCAAATATTTTTTCATAAACAGATCTCTATTTATCCATACAATTAATTCGGTGATGATATGAATAAAAACCTATTATTACATGTCTGTTTAGTATTTTTTTTTCTATTTAATGGAAAAAAACTAAAAATAGCCCGGTTTTGAAACTGGGAAAGTACATGGTGCACGACGGCCACAGGATCGATATACACTTTTTCGGTGACAATATTTCACGTATCTGTCGTTACGGACCGTGGCTCAAACCGCCAGTCTATGAATTATGATTCGGTTTTTGTCGCTGGTCTTTTTTTGTCTGTAATTTAACTACGAAATGAAGTCGATTGTATGATTTCACAGTGTACATATTTCATTTAACACTTGTCCGAACACAACTACAGCACGCACGGTTTTAGATTTGAGATGAATATTTATCAAGCGGGATAAATAGGATTGTCCTAGTGCATTTGAAAAATAGAAATCATTTAATAGCAGATTCCACGATTTTTAATGTCAAATATTTCGTGGAAATTCTATTAAAAATGGCTGAAAACATGTCCTTTTATTTAAAAATAAAATGTTCTGAATAACAGACATTTTTATACTTGTGAAAATATTTGTTTTTTTAATTAAAGCGGATTTCACTTTTTATTTAGAGTTTTTATTTTAGAATATATTCTTTTAAGTTTAATTACAATTCTTGAAAGGTAAATAATGATTTTTAGAAGTTAATTCTTTTTATATTCCATTTTTCTGATCAGTTATAATTTTTTAATTATTTTTTTAACAAAAAAATGTTATTATATTTTGTGAGGTAAAGAATAATTCATTTCTGAAGCCAAATTTAGTCACAGAGTCAGAACTGTGTTATGCTAAATATATGGTTTAAAATAAAGAGAATATAAATAAATAAGGCAGGGTGTGAAAAATATGACTTAAATACGAAGAATCACGGCATTTTCAGTGTATTAATTATTATGAAATTTGATTATTTTGTTAATAAGTTAAAAAAGATGACACTGGAGTAAATAAATACAAAACGTTAAATAAATCCATAATCAATTCAGAAAATATTCTTTTCTTTTTAAGTACAACCTATAACTCAATACAAAATCTAATTAAAACTGAAAAATATTTCTAGTTTAATCTGTTAATTATTATTAATTTTCACAAGAAACTATTCTTTAAAAAAATTGATAAAAGTTTCCTTAAAATTAAAAAAATGCGGATCCGGTCATGTAGTTAAATATTTAACATGTTTTCTTATAGCATACCAAATATTTTAAAACTATTTTCTTAGTCAAATCTTTGTCAGTTAATAATTATATATATATATATATATATATATATATATATATATATATATATATAAGTATTACCTTTTAAAAACCTTACTAGAAAATAATTCTAAGAAAAAAATACAATTAAGAAAATGCTGATTACATCTTTGCTTCAACATTTAAAATATTTAATAATTCTTCCTGTAGCAAACTGAACATATCTTAACTATTTTCAAGTTAAACCTTTAATATCTCTCTCTCTTCCTATGCATATATATATATATATATATATATATATATATATATGCACATGTACAAACAAATGTATGGATGCGTGTATAGGATTTAATGTTTCAAAAAGAAGAATTACACTTTCAATCGACTTTCGAAACTTCTTTTACGTTTCATAAACTTCAGCAATTTCCACAAAATAAAGTCTTAATATTTATTTCGAGAATCGTACGTTCGTGTTGTGTTTATAGCAATTACTTTTTCATTGCATCGAACGCGTTCTGTTTCAAAAATAGAAATAAACAATCTAAAGCAAAGAACTTTAATATAATGTCTCGACAATCTACGTCCATCTCTCTCGCGTACACATATACATATGTATATGTCTAATAGGAAAAAAAAGCACTGGTTCGCGGTGACGTCAACATCTGACATGGCACAAATACGTTTTCTACAAATACTTTTTTTGCTTTCGTGTCGAATGAATTTTTTTCCGCATCGAGCGCGTCTCTTCTTCGTCTACTTCTTGTACGCAGTCATCCACGTTCTCGTCTTCTTCTATTTGTGCGAGCACTCCGTCGCGTTCTGTAACGATGATAAATCCATCCGGCGCATGAATCTTCCGGCACAGTCGTCGTCGACTTCCGGACAGCTATTTCTGTCATTTTCGTACGCTGATAAAATCACACCATCGTATTAACGCGAACACGGACTCTGTCTGTGCCTAGACGTGTGGGTCGTACGTTCTGCACGACGATGTAATCACAGAAACGCTTTTAAAAAAAGGTTGTTTGCGATGTCGAAGATCCGACCGCGAGTCTAATTCAAAACTAGTCGATGTATAATTACAGAAATGTATATAGAATCGTAGTAGGTTGTTGAAAGGAAATGTGGATGATAGAGAGATGTGAAAGAGGATTAGGTTTCATAAGCACTGGTGTTAAAAACGTGTAAAAATTAATTCTGTGCCTTTCAATTGAATCAATCAAAACTCTATTTTAAATTAAACTATTTTCTCATTGTTTTAGCATACTTAAATGCCAAACTTGATCAGAAATAAATTCGTGTAATAGACATCAGTTTTTTTATAAAAATAGTTACTTTGTAAAAGCGTTGAAAGTTTAACGAAGAAGAAAATAAAATTTAATGTTTATTTTCGAATATTAGTTTAAAGTTCTTTTTGAGAATCATAGAAACTTGTTATAAAACTGATTATTATATCGAACTGTCTGTTAAATAGGAAATAAATTAACCAGCCCATATGATTTATCATCAAAGAATTGTTCAAATTAATAATGAAATATTGTTAAAAAATAATTTTCAATTTAACGAAATAATTATTTTCTACTCCATAAATCACAAAAAATATTTTTATTCAAATATTTTCAATAAATAGTTATTAATCATTTTTGCTTTATATATGTTTCAATGATGATCATCTTCAAATAATTAATATACAGATAAATTTATAGATTTTTTTGGTACTTGAAAAATATTTTTTAGAAAATTCTAAATCAAATTTTTCTGTACTTGGACGATATAAAAATGATGGTCATCTAAATGGGTATAAATAACAATCAAAAATGATCAATAATTCTTTACTGAATATTTTTATACTCTGCGAGAAAAAAGAACTTAATTTATAAAACTGAATTGAACTGACAGAACTCTTTTACAGGTTTCATATTACTTTCCCTTATTTATAAAAAAATAAATGTTTGTTTCTCTCTTAATTATATGTAGAATATATAAAAGGTTTTGATACTTCTTATAATAAAGAAATCCTGATATCAGCAACTAAATACAATAAGTTTAAACGTTTAGTATAAAATTTAATAGTTATTTTGTAATGCCGTTCAGTTTTCTATTTCCATATTAATGGCAACAATTTATTACTTCGTTTCACATTATGCAATACAATAAAATGAATATTAAAAATGTAGCTATTAAGAGATTTCAGATTGTCCGCATTAAAGTTTTATACATATTTTAGCAAATATATATATGAAGTAAGATATGTTTTAATGTACAGTAAAATTTATTTCTGACAACCTCAATTATAAAAACAAACTTGTAAAAGAACTGTGTACGAAATACCCATCTAACAAATTTTCTTGTAGACTATAAAACTTTGACGGTTTATCCGTCGTGGTACGCAGACGGCCCGTTGTCATTTCTCTCTATAAGTAGATGAATGAAACCCGACCGTCTACGCGTCTAAGTATTTTTTTTATCTTCAAACGATAAAATTCAGTGTCTAATCTCGAACGGGACGACGTAATAAATTTAATATCTAACATTAGATTCTTGCCATTACTTTGAACATTTCAAGTGGCTGCGCGATTGATTTTTCCTACTGATAATCGTAACGACAGAGCATGAGGACGAAAACGCTTACAGATAAAATAGTGAAAAATCCGCGTGTAAGCAAACGAAGTTTGATGGATTGCGTTCATAATTTGAATAATGTTGTCAGTATGACAATCTGTGTATGAATGGAAGATTTTATGTGTCTCTTTTTTTATTATTCGGTTGTCGAGTCAACGATTTTATTAATTAGTGAAAATATGCCCTTATGCTTCAACTAACGAACTATACAATTAGTTATACAACTTTATTATGAATGAAAAAAAAACTTAATATATATATATATATATATATATATATATATATCACTTGATATTCAATTTCATTCTCTTGTATCAAAACAATTTGATATTTATTTTATTTCTGAGTTCATTACCTCAAGTATGTCTTTTAGAATTTTATATTTATAATTTATTTAAAAAAATATTTTTTAAACAGCGTTATTGAACTAAGAGCACACCATAAATACTAACACCAATTTTAATCAAAAATGTTCAATAATTAATTATTAACAATCATCTAACTTTTTAATCTAGAGCTTAAATTTCAGTTTGTATTTACTAGAGTTAAATCTTTAATAATAATTTACCTCTCACTCCACAAACCGTAACAAGTTTTCTGATTAAAATAATTCAGTAATTGATTATTGATAATTTTTATTGTTGCTTCTACGTATTTCGATAGCATTTTTATCATTTTCATAGCGAAAAGTATATATATATGATGGTATTATCATCTAAATGCACATAAACAACAATCAAACAAGACTGATAATAATTTATTAAACATTTTTGATAAGAAATATTTTTTGTGGTTACTACAATATTTTATATAGTTATTATCAGTTTTACAGTGAAGTCGTATGCCCCTCTTTCGTTATACAGCATGAAACAAAACACTGATCATACACTAATATCAACAAATCAGAATAAAGACCGCATGACTTATGTCACCCAATCAGAGAACGAATAAAAGTCATAGGAACGATATCATCATCACTACATCATATATATATATATATATATATAGAGAGAGAGAGAGAGAGAAAAAAAAGAGAGAGAGAAAGATATTTGAGAAGACCTCATCTAGTTTATTTTTAGATGAGTTGAAATTCAAACAAATAATCAGATGACAATTAAAACGATACACGATAAGAATATTCAATTTGATTTTTTATTTAACTGTCCTTGAAACAATCAATAAATTTATTTATAACAAAAATAATATTATTAAAACAAATGTCAATCATTTACGTCCGCTTATACATTTCAAAACAGCTGATGACATTATTCTACCACCCCGTTGAAATCCGCCGGCGGTTCAATTCAATTTCCTGTATATTTTATCTGTTGTAGCTTTTTATAGAACTCTGCACAAAATTCGAATATTGATTGTGTTATTGGATACATACGTTTTTATGATGTTTGACATTCAACAGTGAAAAATTAAATACATTCGACGTGAACTTAACAATTAAATAATTATCTCTTTATAAACTAACACAATTTGTTATTCATTGAATTATGGGACAATAAATAAAGAAACGTATGTTCAAATCGATGTTTGTGTTCTATAAACGTTGTTTACATTGAAAATTAGTGACATTTATATAATATGGTGTTTATTTAAATCTGATCAAGTAAATGAAACAAATATAAAAAATTATGAGAAACTATTGTTACATATAGGTGAATAATGTATTAAAATTCTGTCATTTACATTTTATCTACCAATAACCGATGAATTTAATATAATTGGTAGGTAAATACGATTCTATATCTGTATTTTAGAAAATGTACAATTGTACATTGAATTCAGGACATTCTTTTTACATACCTGATTTACGAATTATTTCTATTTCTATAACGTTTTATTAAATAATATCTTATTTTCATAAATTAACTCTTTTTCACTCGACAGATCAGAAAAAAAATTACCAAAAATATTCAATAAATGATTAAGACATACAGAAAGGTCTGTAAAGATGACGACATCGTTAGCGAAATGTCCATAAGTAATAATCGAAAATAATTAATAATCATTTATTGACTATTTTTAGACAGAATTCTTTTGATAGTCTATGGAGTAAAAAAAGAATTCTTTTGTGAAAGTGAATTTAACCACTGGATCGAGACTATTGAGATGTTTTTCAGAATACAAAATATACTATAGTTGTCTTTACAAAAGCTAACATATTTTATTATCTTATTATATTTTATTTTTACTATCTGCTTATATCATTTTTATAAACTGTTTTAAAAAAGTATTCAGATAAATAAGAATTATTCAAGTATAAACATCTATGAACTAAATTGCTGCATGAAATATTAAAAAAAAAGAAAAAAGTACTGCTAGAAAACATACTTTATATAATATAAGCTTCATAAATACACACACATATATATATATATATATATATATATATATATATATATATATATATATGAAATGTCATATAAAAAAACTTGTTGCAAAAACATACACACACAACCATATATAATTTTTGTAAAGACTCGTACGACAGCAACGTCGTCGTCGTCGTTCATCCAGTTCAAATGTGCAGTTCATTTATCATCTTCTGCCAAACAAACAAACAGTGCACGGAAAAAAAACTAAAGTTTCACAAAAGCAAACTTCAGCGAACTGTATAAAATACCTGTAGTTATGAAAAATGAAAAACGCTCTGCCATTTACCTGTGCTTCAGCCCAATTACGTGTGCTCAAATAACAGTGAACCGAGCGCTGGAAAAATATTTCATTTTTATACAAATAGCTATTCATGTATTTAGGCTTCAATGCGTAAGATTATATATATATATATATATATATATATATAATTAATTTTTAATATGTACAAATTATCAATAGTTGTTTTTATTCCAAAAGTTAAAGATTCTTTATGTATTCGATGAAATTTTCTATATATCGTATATATATATCTTTAAAACAAAATTCTAAATTTTGAATAATGTTTATAAAAATATACTATGATGTAATATTTTAAAAAATATACAATGAATATAAAAAAATATGTGTATATAGTTAACCTTATATATTTTAAATATGATAGAAAAAAAGAATATATTTTTCTCTTACTCAAACTAAATATATTATTTTTATTCTGTACAGTTTTTCAATAAATGTATTAAACACTTTTTTATTGACTCTTATTCTCATCTCAATTGCAATTTTATTATCTGTAGATCAGTAAGATGCAATTTCTATAAAGTACAAAAAAACAGAGATTTTTCTATAACTTAGTGTATTGAAAATAACAGAATCACCATCGAAATACGTGTAAGCAACAATCAAATAATACCAAATATTATCAGATCAGTATTTTAATATTAATGATGAATATTGTCTTAATCAGATACAAATAATCCATAAATAAGAGTTAACAATATTTCAAAAACATATTTTTTCTTAAATGAATCTTAGTCTAAAATTCTAGACAGAATTTGAAATTTTTAAAAAATACTACACGTTATAATACAGTTCTGACACTATCTACATTCACTTTTACAAATGAATTCCTATTTCATTCTACAAACCACAAAAAAAATAACACAGAAAAACAGAAATATGATGTATTTTTCTGTACCTTTTTCGCTCTAATAGATAAATACACATAAATAACAATCAATAATAATTTATTGACATTTTTGATCAGAACACTTTGTTGTAGGTTTATGGAATGAAAAAATAATTATTTTCTTTATAATATTATATGTTATACTTGTAGTAAAATAGATCAGACATCGTACATTCTTAGCACAACAATGTATTAGGTATTTTTTTAGATTTAATACAAGATGTCAACCTTTTTCAAGGAGGTTGCGTATGGTATTAAGTGTATCTAAGAATAGAAACGTAATCCTGTCTTAGTTCGAGGGCCTGGACGTGCCCAAGACCATAATCTATCGTTTCACTCATCGGATGTACTGAAAAACGTTAAATATTTTTTCCTTTTCATCTCGACTAAAAAAAGAACTATTCTGTGCGATTATAATACTGTGCAGCAGGGTATCAGCTGAGGTCAGAACGGTTCAGAGCCGTTAAGACATCGCAACGATTGTCACGTGTACGTTTAGCGTACAGAAAGGACGTACAGCTGGAAAATTAAGAACCGTTGTTATTACAACACAGGGTTGACGTGAATGTCTTCACTGGTAGCGTAAGCGAACCGATATTACTGGTTGTATTCAGCGTTTTTCCACCGTGTAAGACCGTGAATACCCTGTGCGCCGATAAGAGAGACGCGGATAATGGAATTAGTGGAAAATATTTGACAGATACGTTCGGTACGAATCTATAGATAAGTTTCGAGCCGAGCACACGGATAGATTTTTTTTTTAATTCGAACAAGCTGATAAATTTCATCGGATAATCTTGCGAGGATTAGATCGAATATTGTAAGGAATAAAAATAAGCATTGTAGTGCAGTCGGTAATTTATAATGGCAATGTCTTATTGCTTCCGAAAGTTTATACGGAATATGTACGAGGTCAGAGATAAGAAGTTCTAAAGCCTCGACGTTTCTTTATTTCTAGTCGGTAGAAGAACAGTTATGGTTTTATTCTGGATATAAATTCTGTGAGTTTTAAATTAATTTCAAAGATCTTTGCACAAATAAACGTTAAAGCTTAATGGTATTGTACACGAACCTAGACGTACATTAATTTCGAAACTTCCTTGTTTGACTGAGAAAAGTAGTTCAGAAATCGTTTTATGTAGAATGAAACAATGAAAAATAATGTACTTTAATTGCAAATTGTTTAAATTTTCATCCGTTCACAATTGAAACAATTTACACTGTACAACACAAAATTATTTTCACATTTCTATTTCAATAGCATTGCAATATATCTATATATTTTTGAAATTATTTAAAAGATACGGTAGGGCATAAAAATAAATAATATAAAACAGTTCTATGCATAAAAATGAATATTATCTTATAAAAAAATTAAAAAAGTATTCACTCGCCACAGAAACCATAAAAACTGGTCAGATATATTCAATAAATCATTATTAATAATATTTAATTATTACTTATTAGCATTTCAATGATAATGGGCGCGTTAAAGGAGAGAAATATAAAATATGCATAAATAATAATCAAAAATTATCAACAACTGATTATTGAACATATTTAATTTTAATTTGTTCGCATTTAGATGGAAATGATATCATTTTCAAAGTTTTTACATGTGAACAAATCAATATTTGTATAAGTAACACAAAAAAAAGTAAATAATTATTTTTTAATGATTTTTTGATTAAAAAAATGTATGGTTTGTGGAGTGAATAGAAAATTTATTTGTGAAAGTAAATTAAGCAACAATTCCAGAATTATTTCATCTCAAATTTTATATCCCAGTATCCGAATCATTTTTATTACTTATTTATTTTTATTTATATTTTACACATTTTTTAAAAATTTATTCTAGAAGAATTGCATTCTTTCTTTGTATACAATACTTATCTTTATACTTGAATCTAAATTATTTATTTGTAGTTTGATTTATGTACAAATTCTTGTATATATTTTTTTAAAAAGTTAGAAACTTTTCCCATCAAACAGAATTTTCATAACAATTATCCATATTAATTATTTTGAATTTATTTTCAAAAAATTTTACACACAACGTTTTCATAAATCTTTTTTTTTACTCCACAAACAAACTTTGCAGTTTATGGAGTAAAAATCAGCCTTTTCTATACCTTAATGGTCTGAATATTATGAGATTAGCATCGAAATGTGCATAAGTATCAATCAAAGACGATCAATAAATAGTTATTGAATATTTTAGATTATAAAAATGTTTTGTAGTTTGTGTTAGGAAAAAGAGAATTTATTTATGAATATAAATTTAGCGACAGTGTCAGAACTTTTTCATTAGACTTAACAGTGGTATCTTTAAGAGTTTAATTGTTAATTTAAAAATATTTTTCTATTCAATTTAAAATTCTTATACACTTATAGAAATAAATCCGAGTTTTAATTCATGGAAGAATACAAAAATCGATTAAACACTCGGTTAATTCAATTATTGATGTTCGATTGTATAACTAACCTAAATCCGTGTCTATCTGACTGTAACGAATCACTTATGAAGATTATCGATACTCCTAATCAACCGTAATAACAACAAAGAGACCAGAATCGTAATTGAATAACAGTACACATTGTACGGTGGGCATGCATAAAATTACAATCTATTCTCCAGATGATGCGCTGCAGTAACCGTACCTGTCGTGCCAGTGATATCAGATAATTCGGTGATTCTACATAAAACTGAACACGACTAATGAGGATCGGCAGAAAGGATGACGGTGTGGTACAGGATATGACGTCGGTTCGATACTGATCACAATACATGGCACGCGTTACATAATCTAGCGATGCCGGACGCGTTATGAGTCGAAACATGAACGCCGTTCTTATAGAATATAAATTCGATGGTTGTGTGCACAGTCTTTATACTTGACCGGCCGACAGGGTATTAGAGTATTACGAGCAAATATTTTATCGTCGAATGTCGTTGAGCTCTTGTCATCTGATATTCTCAGATCGGCGTGACGTTTTTTTTAAAATACATGTACGCGTATACCCTTCCATGTGTTTATATTTATATATAGAGTGAGAAATAAAAGTAAGGAGAGAGATAGGTAGCTAGATAGAAAGATAAATTGACAGATACATAGATAGATAGCAATTTGGAATTTAATAACTCGTCGAATATAAATAAACTTGATCAGAGAAAACATTAATAAAAAGGATTCACAATTATAGGGAGTTAATTTTCTTACAGATTTTAATTCAGACATTTATAAAAAGCTCGCTTCATTACTACACCTTGAAAAATATATTCTCTGCTAGATAAATAATTGGGGCTTAGGGGCGAGTTCTCTAAAAAACCTAACTGGTGCTAAAATTCATTTTTTCAACAGGTAAGACATGACTATTGTCATCTCTCATCTGTTTCACATATCCAAGTACAAAACTGTCTTTTTTTCTGTCTATATTATTTTTTTAATTTTTCTAAGTTCTTCTTCTTTTTTGGATGATCTGAGTGTTTGTTATTAACTACTAGTTTCAACATTTGTGCATTCTTTTGATATATATTTAAACCTTACCTGAAAATGGTACTAGTACCAAAATATTTAATTCATTTCTATTTTTTTAAAAAACATTCATAGAGTCATAGAGATTTTTTTTATTATAAAATAAAATATTATTTTTCTATAAAACAATATCTGTTGTAATATTTTTAAAGACCGATTTAAATTTTAAGTAATATCTACAAGAATAAAACCAGTATTAGTAAAAAGAATGAAATATATTTTCATGTGTTATTCGAAAAATGTCTCAGATTTCAATGATATTTATTTCATATACTATTTTTTTAGAACATTTTTAATACTTTTCAGGTAAGAAAATTGATTTGTCCTAATGGTCTTCGTCCTGTGTTCTCTACTACTAGTTTTGAAACGTGATCTATCTTCAGAATGATATTGTAACTTAGAGTCTCTAATATATCCTCAAAATGACACACGTGCCTAAACTAGTAATGAAAAACAGACACTCTGATTATCTAAAAAGATAAAAAAAATCAAATAACTCTAACGAGAGCACAGATATAAAAACGTACAATTATAATTTAATTATTGTTTTAATTAAAATTTTGTAAAATGTATTCGTATGTAAAAGTGAATAAATTTTTATATTGTTTCTAATTAAGTACACATTTATTATTTCAATTTTATATTTTTTTTATTTAATACTTGTATTCATTTCTAGTACAAGATCATTAATTTAAAAAAATATTAAGATGGAAATTACTTATTGCTGGTATAACGAATATCGATTTTAACAAAGAAATATTGTCAGTTTCGCAATAATAGTTCTAACTGAATTTGACTATGTGTAACTATATAAATATATATATATACATATATATAGAGAGAGAGAGAGGTATATATGGACAATACTAAAAAATAAAAAATTCTTGCTTTCTCTTCGAACGCAAGCATTTTGTTTCAGAAAAAAAATGATATTTCTATAGTTAAATTATTCATTATTTATTTAGTATATGGAAAAATAAATTTAAATTAAACACCGTACACACTGTTAAATTGAAATCTATAATTATTATTTATCATAAAAAAGATATTGCAAACTTTGACTGGAAAGATTGCACAATTGTAGAGAAAACTAGTCCTACATACCTCATGTGTTATTTCATATACACATTTTATCAAAAAAGATGATCAATTATTTAATATAAGTTAATTTCCATAAATTAAAAAGTATTGCTATAAGAAACTCAAAATAAATTATTTTTTATAATCTTTGAATTTATTTCTACTATCATTTATTTTCAATGATATTACATCTCTGTAACAAAATGTCTTGATCTTTAATTTTTATTCTTATTTTGATGTAGAGCCAATATTATTCAATTTAATATATCTACTTTTTCATGTCAAACAAGAAAAAACAAATATGTATGTATATATATATACTTATATCAGTATTTGTATACATATGTTTTTACAAAATAAATTTACATAATAAATCGTGCAGAGTTTAAAAAAATCCTTTGATAATACAACGTCCTACACGAAAATCTCAAGTAGCTTGGTTGAAGTACCACGATAGACAAACTTGAATTTAATTCTATATATATATATATATATATTTCTATTATCTCTGTTCTAATTTTATAAAACGAATAGGTTTTTTCGACGTATATGAAAAGGTAACACATTATATACATCTGTCATTGTATAAATACATTCATAGATATATATATATATATATATATATATATATATATATATATATATATATATATAAAGAGAAAGTATATATAAATGAATTAAAATTATATATATATATATATATTTATTTATTATGATTAAAAAAGAAGCTCTGCCTGACAAAAATAACATTTTAACGACATTCTCTGTTGACAGAATTTGTTAAAGATCTTATACAAAAAATAAATGTGTATCTAAATATTTATAAATTCATATATGTATATATATTGATATATAAATATTTAGATCTAATTGTTTGTCACTTTGGATTGATTTTTTTTTTAAGAAAAAAAACAAATATTTTATAATCAAAAATGAATTTTTCAAATTACATTATTTATAATTAAATTGAGACTTGAAAAAAATTCTTTTATTTTAATATAGGTTATTTAAAATATAAAACTATTTATTTAGTTTATACGAACGTTTAAATAATAATTAAAGCTGATAATTTAATGAATATTCTTAAATAAACAAGAAATAATTTTTAGATATGCAAAGCCAGTTAATATTTTACCTAGAAGAGATATTCACATCATAAAAGATGTTCAATATTTCCTAAATAATCGTCTAAGACGAATACAATTCATTTGTTGATTAAAAATGATACCATAGAAAAGAAAAACTATGATAAAGCTTTAAATTCGTGATTTAATATTATAATATGATTTTGTCTATGATTTTTCGATCATGAACAGTATAGTAATAAATTTAAACTTAAACAGTCTTTAAAAAAATTAATGTTAAATCAGAAATTGTGTACTATAGGCATGGAATAATTTGAAACCAAAACCTGATAAATTCAGAATGTTTATCTGTTTATTAATGGAAATCAATTATATATATATATATATATATATATATATATATACAAATAATTACTCTATCTTGGAAAAAATAAGTATTAGAGTAATAATGAGCAGTAAAAATAGTAAAAAGAATACAAGTACTGGTTAATTTGTGAATTTTTTTTTCTTCTTGACACTTTGAGGATAATTAGCATCAATATTCAAATTCATATAAGCAACAATAATGCAATGATCACTAATTATACACAGATATTATTATTCACTTTTTTCAAACATAATTTGTTTGATTTTTGTGGTGTGAGATTCAAATTCATTTGTGAAACTGAAATTCGCCACAATGTCAGAACTGTATTGAGAAACTTTTCAGTTTTGTCATGAATATTTTTTTCTCTCATTATTTCATCTTTTCGATAAAAATACCATTTTTTTACTTCTTTATATTCAACGAAAAAGTATAATTTTTAAACAAAACCATATAATCGTATCTTTTTAATATTAAGATCATTTTTGATTATTATTTCATTTCATAAACTGTATTACATCTATCTAAATAATACACAAATATAAGAAATTACAAATGAAATTTATATATATATATATATATATATGATATAAAAACAGAGCTCTTAAACCGAACTCCACAAAGAATTAATTGGAATTATTCTACATATTTGAATACATAATTGTCGTGTTTCGACAGAACGCTGCATTTGGTAATGTTTGACGCTGCATCTACATTTCAGATATTCGTTTCGAATAAGTATTCAAATTTTATTTTTGAATTTCGTTTAATTTGTTTTCGTTACGTATATTTCGTGTATATATATACACAAAGGTTTCCGTTTATTTCTCATTTTTCTCTTTCAATTATTTTTTTTAATTGCAAACGAAATTGGAATGGAATTCTCTACACCTTTATGTACATACATCCTATATATATATATATATATATATATATAGTCGTTCTATAAATATAATTACAACTGAACAAACTCATTTCGAAATAACTAAAATTCATAATATTGACAAATCTGTATTAGTACCCTTAATGATTTTTATTACAAAATTGTGAACGTTTTTTTCTATAAATAAATAAATTATCATAAAATGAGGTGGAAAAGAAAAGTATATCGTACTAATTTCTTTATCTTACACCTTCATTTCATATTTTTGCATTTTATACCTTGGTTTTACTTAAAATATTTTATAACGGGTGCGCCAGTGAAACGGATACTTTTAAAAACAGGCTTATACAAAACAATTTATAAACAAAATTATGTAAAAATAAAAATTTATTTAATTATTGCGTTTTGAAATATTCGCGTTTTGGCTCTCCCTGTACTCTCTCTCCCTCTCTCGCATATAAAGCAAAATAATTATATTATTTTTTTCAGTTTGAATATATTTGAATATTAACAAACGGAAAAACCTCTTCTGAAAACAAATAAATGTGGAATAAATTCCTTTTAATATATTCGACCATATTTAATAATTACACAGTATAGACACTGATTACTGTTAATAAACTTCGTTATTAATTCTGATTTGTATAATTTATATCGATACATATTTATAAAAATACACGAATTAAAAAATATATTAAAATAACATTAATGTACAGACAAATCAGATTTTTCAATACCTTGACAGTGAATATAATGACATCGCTGTCGAAATTCGCATAAGAATCAATCAAAAACGACCAAAAATTATTTAATACAATGAATGCGCGTGGGAGTTACCGGTGACCAGCTATCTCGAGTTTAATAAAAACACATAATTCAAATAAATTGCAACGCTACTAAACTTTTCAATATTATTATCGCTATTACAATGATATTAAAAAACTAATTCACCATAAAACATCGAAACGTCATCGAAAATCTGCGAGGGTCACCGATGACCCTCACTAAGCTAACTGCATAAAACATGATAATACAGTTCTACTCAACTATTGTATAGTATATTTTAGTACAATATGCATCACACAACAAAAAATTCGTTACGACGCCTTGGGCAACTCATGTAAAATTGCTCTGGCATTCAACGTGTTAATAAATAATTTTAAATAGAAAACTATTTTACAGTTTGTGGGTGCATGAAAAGTTCAGCTATGAAAATATATTCTAGTACTGAAACTTTTCATTTATTTTTAAAAAAATATTCAGTTTGTTAATTTTTCGATTTTAATCAATAACTCAAAAAAATATATAATTATTTTTTCAATAAAAAAAATACATTATTTCAAATACTTATCAGATTTATCAATTATCGATTCTGATAACCACACATCTACTTTATCTAATTATTAACAAATTAGTCACAAGCAAGAATCATTAAAGAATTGATCCAATATGGGACCAGTATAAGAATAAACATTAATTTAATTACATATTGTTTGTAACCTATCACCTAGCAATAAAGAATTTAATAATATTATTATTGTTTGTGAGAGTAACACTACCGACTTAGTGTGGCACTAAGAAGTGAGGACTCGACTCGTTTTTAAATTAATGAAAAGAAGTTTTTTTTTAATTACAGATTTGGCGATGCTTGTACCGTTTCTGGTAATTAACCGCGTTTTCTTAATTGCTAGTGTTTGTAATTGTTTATTGAAGTTTTTTAATTGTCTTTAAATGTTTATTTTACCTGGAAAAAAATTTCAAAAACCTGGATCACTTGCATCGCCTAGCGGGCAGGTTTCTATACGATTTCGGGCGGTATTCCAGGTAAACAATTTAATGTTAATAAAGGGAAATGCTAACGGTTCAAGCAATTAGTTTTCAATACAATAAATACAGAATAGTACATATAACATAATGGCATATGGAAAAGAGACAGGGTTTTTCCGTACCTTTGGAATAAGTTAATTTTGAAAACTGGAATTACCCGGTCAATGATGAGATTTTAATAGATTAAGAAACATGTGAATAAATATAATTATTAGGCTTCAACAATTATGTAAAAATAAAAATTCATTTAATTGTTGCTTTTTAAAACTTTTCCGTTCCTCTGACACACACACCTTGTAGATACAATACATTTAATGTTCTAACGTTATGGACTTCTTAGTGTTAAGTGTGTAGTAAAAGAGAATACAAAAAGTATAGATGTATATTCTGCTTTGTCGTAGATACGATCTCAAGTAGAAACCGAGAACAAAACGCACGTTCCGAGTACTAAAACATCTATATTATAATCATGTATTTTTCTATTCGTTGTCCCTAAACAAAACCGAACAAATATAGCGCGCCGAACGTCCAATGCATACAAATCGCATTTACTTATACGATAATCGTATATTTTCTTTATTATCGGGCAGCCAGCACGCGGAATCACTGTTCCTAATTTTCGCGAACGATTTTCGTACTGATAACTGACAAACGGAAAAGTGTTCCGACCGACTGGCCGGACGGCGCGGCGGCGTCTCTCTCGAACCGATCGCGTGCGCGCTGTCGACGTCTGTCGGACAGACACCATCAGACCGACTGGCAATCGTTTTGTCAGACATTCAATATGTGTGCGAGAGACGCGTGCGTTGCGTGAACAACGGGCCCGAGAGACGTGTTATAGTCGTGTATTGAGATGAAACCGAAAAAAGAACGCTTGTCGAGTCAGCGAGACGCGCTGTTTAAATGTCGTGATGAATGAGATTTTTTTTGTGTCCTCTGTACGCATCGAAACATCCTGAGAATGTCTGTAGGACGGGTTGTGTACACTTTATAGGATACACTATTAAATTTGTTAGATAATAGTACGTGATGAAAGTGTAATAAAGTTTACGGTTTTTATGGCAGATAATTAGTTACACTAAGTGTTGAAGTAAAAGAATATTACTTTTTTAACGTTCGTTCTCAACCACTATAAGTTTTCGAACTAATATTTATGTATACATATATATATATATATATATATATATATATATATATATATATATATATATATTTGTAATTTTAGCACATTTAAGAATATTTCTAAGTAGTTTTTTCCTTGTTTCATAAATCTTACGTCTGCTATCTAAAGAAGATATTATAGGGTGTAATAGAAAAATTTGTGAAGTGAAGTGAATAATGTTTTTATTTATCCTCCCAGATGAGTTTTACTGACAGTGATGAAAATATATCTTTACATTCAAGAAAACAGAAAAGAGCGATAGCGCTTGTAACGTCTTATGATGAAAACAGTGACGAGGTTGAAGAAGATAATGAAGATGCGGTTTTACATACAAGGACACAGAAAAGAATATCAGTAATTTCAACGTTTTCTGTTGAAAGTAGTGATGAGGATGAAGAAGGTAATGAACCCGATAAAAAAAATAAAAATTCAAATTTACAATGGAATATCAGAGGTGAAGAGCGAGCAATATTTAAATTTACTGCTCATCCTGGCCCAAATTTCACTATTCCTCATTCGTCAAACACCAATTGTGTGTTCTATATGGAAAATTTTTAAATTATGACTTACTAAACATAATAGTGGAGCAAACTAATTTATATGCTGAGCACTATTTGGAAAGTCGCCTGAATTTGAAACAATATTCAAGATTAAAAAAATGGATGCAAACAAACTGTTATGAAATACGATTTGTGAATTACCTACCAGTAAAATTAAAATTTTTCAAAGAAACAACCAAGAAAATATATCACTTTGTTATAAGTTAACTCAATCTTACAGCAAGTGCATTTACTGTCTTTCCATCGAATATACTCGTCGTCGCCTAGAAATAATTAAGCACATCAGTGCACTTTCTCAAAATAAAACATAACGCTTAAGAGGTTAAATGAATTATTAAGATATTGTACAAATTTTCGAATTTTTCTACTTTAAAATATTTTTTATTAATTTGGACAGTTCATTGACTTATAATTTTTTTTAATTTATTTTCCTGTTATGTTTAAAAACTTTCTTCTAATTGTAAATTATTTTAAACTCTATATATATATATATATATATATATATATATATATATATATATATATATATAATTAGTTACCTATAATTATTTTACAAACACAAACTTCTAAATAAAGAAAACTATACAATAAAAAAAGTGTGTAGTTTTCTTTATTACCAAAATAACACCCATCTCTCATGCTTGCTTATCCAAGAAAACAACCAAAACAATTAAAAACTGATTGAAAAATGCTTCATCATCTCTAACATTATCCAGTCTTTACATACAATAGTGGATACATTAATTAACCACCGAAATCCTACGATTAACACCATTGAACTACTTTCTTAAACTACAGGTGTACATTACTAGGTTACGTTAAATTACAGATGTACATCAATAATTCTAAAACAATTTCCGACCTAAAAATAAAATCCGAACAGTAATTTGTGAAATAGTGCCCCAGTTGTGTAGGGATGTTATTGATAATTTTAACAAACAATCGAATAATTACAAATTAATTGACAATTTATTCGAAATTGGTACTGAAATGTTTTTTTTTTAAATCAACAAAGCATAAAACAATTCACAAATAATTGTTCGCACAAGACTGCTATACTGAGTGTCGCATCTGCGCTACAATCGAACATTATTTTTCATGTTAGTTTGTAAATGAAATTGTTAAAACAGAATCAGTAAATCATAAACTCCAATTTTCGAAACAACAGTAATTCAATTAATCCATTGCGAAACATTGAACCCGTTCAGTCTCGGAATATTTCGACATACGAATTGACTAAACGACAACTATAAAGTAATAAATCTATTTGGGAGAACTCGACTGTGCGCCGGCCAAAAAATAATACAGACACATCGACAATAATGAAAACAGAGCCGAACCATCCTCTCGAACGTCTAAAGAGGAATCAGTTTATATTAAAAGTGTCCGAAACTTTGTTTCTTCATTTATATACATGTAACAACATCAATTTCATGGTAACTTAGGGACGCGCTCTATTCTTATTGCGTGGCGCGGTGTCGGCGAGAGAAAGGAAAAGGGTTCCAGTTCGCAGATGGGTTGAGTTCGATCACCGGCCGGGGACTACTAATAAATCGTTTTTAGCCGAAACGAACCACAAGAGACGCCCAATCTACCGGATGCTCGAATCAATATTCCCTGTTTTTTTTTGTACGCACGTACGTCTCTTTTTCCTTATCTGTTCTAGGCATTTTCAACCGTCGTATTCGTTAGGTGAAAAGATCAAATGATTTACTTACAGTTTCTTTTGATTATACGTAATAATTGAATTTATATCAAACAAGAGAATTGACAGGAGAACAAATTAAAGTGTCTCGAGGCGAAGAACAATCAAACTCTATGTAAACGATCAATAAGTTTAAATTTAGAATACAAACATTCATCTATACCGTAGTTTTATAATTCATACCTCCGTAAATAGTCATGATTATATATATATATATATATATATATATATACATATATATATATATAAACATCATTAAACAACATTTCTTATTCCACACATTAAATATTTAATTTATTAGAAAAAACCGATACTTCACTTATGTTTCTATAACATTTTTTTAAATATTTATGAGTTTAAAATATCGTAAACATATCGTACTCTTATTGAACCAACAAATAAAAAAACTTAACATCAAAAAATAAATTAATAAACATATATACCTGAATCTACCAATCATTACTTTTTAAAAAATATAATTTATAAGTACAATAATCTAGATACAAAATGCATCCTTCTCTTCTATAATTTACACGCTTAACTAGGTACAGACTTTACAAACAATAGAAAATATTCTCTAAAATATTATCCATGTAAGCAAAAACTTCAAAAGGGATGTATTGGATAATATATAATCATATTCAACGATAATCAGAAGGTCCACACCCAACCCACTACTCGATGACCCTCCTGGAAGAGACCTTCACTCGCTATTACTCTCCCCCCTCTCATGGCAAATATAAACTGGTAAAGAGATAAGCGTTTTTTTCTTCACAAAGTTTAATGGTATTAAAAGTGTTAATTGACAACTTCTTAATAACTAAATGTATTAATTGCTAAGTGCTAACATTGTACACCAGCGAAGATCAACAAAGGCATACAAAGTAAATCATATATCAACACAAAACCGATATTTAATAAAGCTGTCAGCGAAAAAGCGAAATAGGAAATACCATTGATGAAAAACAGCCAACAATAACCAATAGGGAAGACATAATTTTTCACTACAACAACGCCCGACCTCATACGGCACACGAAACCATCCAAAAAGTGACACAATTTGAATGGGAAGTTATTACTCATCCACCATATTTCCCTAATCTAGCACCATCGGATTATCATCTATTCCGAAGTCCTCAAAATGACATTAATGGAAAACGCCTTAATACAGAGAATGAAATCCATGGCGAGCTCGACTCTTTATTTAATGTAAAGCCCAAAAACTTTTATTGACAGGATATTGAAAATTTACGATTAATATGGGAAGAAGTTGCAAATAATAACGGAAAATATTTTTTTGATCAAAATTAAAACCTTATTTTTTTCGCCCTTTCAAAACTTATTTTAAAAAATCGCATTACTTATGGGATGACCCAATACTTATCACTGGGATTATTTTTTGTAGAGAATTTGTTTCCAAAGATCATATCTTGTCATAAAATAAAAATTTAGTGGAATAATTTATTCACAGTATTAATAATAAATTATTCTCAGATTTAAAAAAAAATTGATTTAAAATTGGGCTTATTCCAAAGATGAGTATATTAAAATCACAAATTAAACATAAATGAAGCAAAGAAAAAATTTCAAATTCACTAAAACGAGTGTATACAAAATTTTAAACAGAAATAAATAGTATTTTATCTTAAAATGTATACATTGTTTAAATTTTTATAATATTTTATAACAAAAATAACAAACATACCTGTAGTAGTTAGAAGAATCATGGCAGAACACTGACACTTCTTTTCAGATCCAATTACACTCGCTGTAACTACGATTAGTCTGAAAAAAAAATTAAAAATTTCAGGCACGTATCTCAAACAGTAGAATCGATAATTATAAACACGTACATAAAACTCAAAACTAGTCAATTTAAAACAATACAAATTGACAATAAAAAAGAACATGTTTCTATTTTTATTTCACTAACCATTTCGAATTTTTCACTCATTCAATTTGTAACAATCATTCCACACACGAACAAATATATACAAATGATAACAAACACTACAATTACGAGCTAATTTAATAAAAAAAAAGAAATACAACACATTCCAATATATTATACAAAGCAACTCCAATACATTTATATCGAATAGAGTAGTCGAACACAAACGATTTTATTATTACATTTCGTATGATCATCCATAATTGAATTTCAGTTTTGACGACAATAATATGAAATTCATGTGTATATATATATATATATATATATATATATATATATATGTAAGTATGTATACACAGATACCGCAGAAATTCAATTCATCATTCATATCAGAACTAATAAATTTTCATTAACTGTCTATTTACATTTCTATCTATATATCTCTACCCATTCATATTATATATATATATATATATATATATATATATATATATATATATATATGCATATTATAAACATATATGTACGTAATTAACTTATCTACCATTAAACACATACACCCATACGTTGGGTATTAATTAAAACAATTAACCGTCTGAAATAAGTTTTCGATGCGTGTAAGATTAAAACGTAAGTCGCGAATATAAAACAAAGGACACCGAAACAATGTTGAAAATCCGACCGGACGTGTGTAACTAATATTCACTTTGACCTGCACAAACATACAAAGGGACATCAGAACAAATTACGTAATAGATATATGGAAAATGTGTAACAAAGTGTGTGCAGAAATATGAAGTGTAGCCGTGTAATCAAACAGGATGTTGTAAAGTAAATTACATAAATATCTAAGGATATTTTAAGTATAATTGGAATGAATTCGAATGTGATTACGCGATTTTAAGTGGTCGATTTGTCTCTTTTTATTTGTTATGATTTTTATTGATGTTTCATTTAAATAATCTTTGTGTGAACAGATGGAATGAACATACTTATTAATATTTGAATAAAATATTGTACAGGATGCACCAGTAGAGAGGGAAATTTTAAAAGCAGGCTCATTCATTTAACGTTGGAGTGAGAGAATACAATTAAATGACACATTGTTAGTTATTCATGGCCATTTAATGAACACGGATCAGCGCTGTGGAATCATTTTTTTTAATAATGGCGAATAATTAATGACGCAATTTCTGATGCAGAATTAATTCGATTTCCATACATTACAAAGTCACAGCAATATGGGGCAAAAGTCATACCGTTAAAGTATCCATGATTGCTGTAAGAGTGCTCTCTCTTTTGAAACCATATCATTTCCAAAAATGGAGATGATGTTTGGCCAGCAAGATCCCCAGATTGGATTATTTTATTCCGGATTATCTAAAGAGCAAGATGTGTATTAATCGTCCACACAATATTTCTGAAATGAAATTAAAAATCCAAGAAGTAATTCCCACGATTCCATCAGACATGTTATGAAGTGTAATGGAAAATTTTTAAGTAAGATAATAGAAATGCATGCACTGAAATGATGTTCATCTATCAAGTTATTTTGTAAAAAAAAAATAAAACGGCCCTATATACTTAATAAGAATTTGTAAACAAATCATGTAAAAAAAATTCATTTAATTATTGCATTTTGAAATGTTTCCGTTCCTTTGGCACACCCTATATTGTCTCCCTCTCATGTAAATCAAAATAATTATATTATTTTTTTCAGTTTGAATATCTTTGAATATTCACAAACAAAAAAATGTCTTCCGAATACAAATCAATTTGGAATAAATACCTTTTAATATATTCTACCCTATTTAATAATTACATAGTATAGACATTGATTACTGACAAGAAATTTTGTTATTAATTCAGATTTGTATAATTTATATCGATAAAAATTTATGAAAATACCTGATTTAAAAAAAAATTAAAAAGATTAAAATGCAGAAAAATCAGATTTTTCAAAGATTTAACACTTTGATTATAATTACATCTCTGTCAAAATATGCATAAAAATCAATCGAAAATGATCAAGAAGTAATTAATGAATAAATTTAAATAGAAAACTATTTGACAGTTTGTGGATGAATGCAAAATCCAGCTGTGAAAATATTTTTTATTCTGAAACTTGATCAATCGTGATTTATTTTTTTAAAACTATGTAACTTGTTCATTTACGATTTTAATCAATAAATCAAAAAAATATATATATAACTAATGTTTTAATAAAAAAGACATTATTTTAAATACATATTCGATTTATCAATTATGGATTCCGATAGTCACACATTTACTTTATCTAATTATAAACAAATTAGTGACAAGCGAGAATGATTAATGAATTGACCCAAAATATGGCCAGTATAAGAATAAACATTAATGTAATTACAAGTTGTTTGTAACCTATCATCTAGCAATAAAGTTATCAAACTTTATTAATGACATATGCTAGTGTGTATATAAAGAGAAAGAATGAGAGAGAAATGTTTGAAAATTTCAGTTTATCGATTACATGAACTTTACTACAATATTTTTTTATAAAAGATGTTTTGTAAAAATACTATTTTGAGAATAATTCAATAATTGAATAGAGTTGATTATTTTAATCATGAATCGTTTTCGTTTATTAGTTTTAATTAGTTTGTTGTAAAAATATATTAAAATATTTTATGACAAATTAGTACTTTTTATTATAGATATGAAGTGATATGTTTATTTTTTAAAAAATTGAATATGATACAAAATATTTTTTTTTATTTATTGACAAGTTAATTTATTTACTTGTAAAAAATAAAATACACTTTATCATAAAAGCAGCAGCAAATATTTTATAAAATTTGACAAATAATCTACAGACTAAAAATAATTTTAATTCGAGTCAGTTCTGTTAAGTTGCTGCAAAAATAATTGCGTATCGAATATAAAGAGACATATATCAGTTAAAAATGATATTTATTAATCAAAATAAAGACCACTGGCCTGCACATATTTCTCACAGCGGAAAACGAATTTGTTTATTCCTACAAGATAGAATTCTGGAGTCCTGGAATTAACGAATTCATCGAAAGCGCTTTAAGCTGACGCTTGATCTTTGAAAAGCTTTCTTGAAAATTAATCAAATGTTTAAAAAAAATGATAATCTGTCGGAGACAGGTCCGGAGAATATGGTGGGTGAGAAAAGGTTTTATAACTCAGTTCAATTAATTTTTTTAAAGTCATTTGTAAGACGTACGGTCGGGAGGAATTGGTCCTCTTCGATTGACTAATACTGGCCGTAAAATGTGTATCTTCTCATGCATTTTTTTCAATTTCCTGACAGTATTTTTCTTCTGTTATTATTTCACCATAATTTAAGAAGTTGTAGTGAATGATGCCACTTGCCGACCACCAAACAGTGACCATAATTTTTTTTTCATGAAACTTTGTACTAGGAAACTGTTTTGTTGCTTCTCATCGATCTATCCACTGTAATAAACGTTTTCGATTGTTGTATAGAATCCGCTTTTCATCACATGTGACAATACAATCAAGAAAAGGATCATTTTTGTTACACAAAGAAGCGCAGAGCAGACTTCGTATCGCCGAATTGCTTGATATCTATTTAGTTCATACGGCACCCATTTATCCAGCTTTTTAGTTTCTCCAATTAGGTTCAAATGTCGAACAAATGTTGAATAATCAACATTGAGTTGTTCTGCCACCTCTTGAGTTATTTTAACGTGGTTCCGCTTCAATAATTGTTTTTAAATCATTATTGTCTCTAACTGAAGGATGTCTCATCATCAAGACTTTCGTTTGTATTACGAATTTTTTGGAACCAGTGTTGAGCTGTACGTTCACTAACTGACTATTCGCCAAAAACAAATTGGATATTGAGCCAATTTCTGTTGCTTTATGTCCAAATTATACTCATACCACAAAATGGCACGAATTTTCTTTTTTCCACGACTAATTTAAGAGGTTATATCCAACAATACTAAAGAATAAAAACAATAGACATAAACTGAAATCAGTAGTGCTAATTTCATTGTTTATAATGATTTATTACCTGACTCTAACAAAAGATAACGATAACTAGAAAATTCTGTCTAACTTAAAATGATAAAAACCATAATTCTTTTTGCACCAACCTAATATATTAAAAAAAACCCTGTCCCATCTCCTTGAAGCGTTCACTCGTCAAAGATGTCACTGAATTCATTTAAGAACCACCGACACGAGTTAATAGAAAAGACCGTAAGTTCATGAGTGAAAAACCGAACGTAACCAAACATGCACGTCAGATATACGAATTATTAATAGCGAACGAGTTCGCCGAAGATGCGGTAGAAGCATTACTTCTCGTTATTTTTATTTGAACGGGCAGCCGGTCTCGAAGAAGCTGTACACCGTTAAACGCGACGCCGTACAATCTCCTTGATAGTTCCAACGGAGCTCAGCAACAACACGAAAACGTTCAAATAAACCGGCTTTACGGCTTAGTGACGTGGAATGCTTTATTCCCGACATCTCATATTTAGTGAAACGTTTTTTGGGGTCGCGTATCCCAATACTTTTTTTTTAAATTTCATCGTTCGCTCGAAGCACACGTTTCTTTTTCTGGCATCGAAGCACGATTATTTTCATCAACGTAATCGCAGCTCCGTAGAGTTATCTTTAAATTGCGACTGAAAATTACAGAACCTTTGTTTTATGACATGTTTGCAACGATAAGCAGTTTGTTAGAGCTGTACACTGCTGCAAAACAGGGGCTCATGTTTCTCTAGTAATTAGGTCACTGAAATCATAACAGCGGCAAGTCAACACATCGAATTATATTACGAATGAAATATGTGATTTCTTAATAGTTGTTTTATAGAACAGACACTAAATAATGTGGTATTATAAAACACGTTTCTTGTTTTTGATATTTAAATGACGGAATATATGATAAATTTTTTTAAGTTGTGATAATAATTGATATGATAAAGTTGTGATAAGAAATAAATAGTTAAAAAATTCATGATAAATTCCATAAGATTTATTTATAAAATGATAAAAAGAAGAGAAAAAAAATGTATATAAAACCGCATCTTCATTATCTTTTCAACCTCATTACTACTTTAATTGTAAGACCATACAGGTGACGTCGCTCTTTTCAGTTTTCTTGGATGTAAAAATATATTTTCATCACTATCAGTAAAACTCATCTGGGATGATAAATAAAAATATTATTCACTTCACAAGTTTTTGTATTACACCCTATAATACCTTCTCTAGATAGCAGTCATAATATTCACGAAACAAAGAGAAAAGTGCTTAGAAATATTCTAAAATGTGCTAAAATTACAAATATATATTTTCTATCTAAATCTTACAATAAATAGCAAAAGCGAATTTTTCTCTACATGACGAATATATTCGACATTAAACAAAAAAATGCCATCTTTTCATAACGAGCATACTCGACATAATCGCTTAAGGGGTTAACTATGTAAATCTCTTCGTTCTTTTTGCCTCACTGTATTTTTTTCAATCAATACAATAAATATAAATTGTATAATTATAGTATTATATTGCAGAATTATTATTAGACTCAGATATTATTAGATTCAGTCCTTCAACTCCTTAACTGATCAGTAATCATAAATAATAAAAAATGTTATTTAAGAAACCAGTGGTATCATAAAATAATAATTTAATTACAAACGACTGTTCATTACAATTAATGTTTGAAAAAAAATTTTGATCGCCAACTTCTACTTCATACCATAATTACTTTCAACAGAAATCACAAATGCCAAATAATATAATTTATTTCATTTTTCAATTATCTTCTTACTTGAAATTATAACAAGTTTTGAGATTAATGAACGGACTGTTTAATTTCTTGCAAGAATAAAAATCAAGAAAACACGACCATTATTCTTTTCAATCTTCTCACTCCGTCTCCATTTCTATATTTATCTCTCAAACATATAATAAATGATATATGTAACAAAATGTCTACGTAAGAGCATATATCCACCGATGTGTGTATGTATGATTGATGGCGTAGTACTATAATGACTGTAGTTAACGACTCATTTCAGTTAGTTAACTGTTTCAAACTTGTTCCAAAATTTCATTCACGTCTAATTGGTTATGATTGTCGGTGAATCGAGCGAGCAAACTAGACTCGTTCTCTCGCCTTCGTTTAATATTACTTAATTGTATGACGTTCGTCTATTATCACCTTAATTATATATTTAAACATGCAAAGCAGTAACTTCGTTTACATAAACCATATACACAGAGAGAATTTATATATATATATATATATATATATATATATATATATATCCATAAATTACTTTAATCATTTCAAGAATTAATTAAAAAAAATCTTTTGATAATTATTTAAAGTAGAAAGAGTATTTTTAATTAAATACAATTTAAATAATATATAATAATAAAATATGTATTTAAACTAAATCAAATCCTGAACAAAAGTTCTTTAAGACGAATTAAAGTGTCAGTTGTTGACTGAAGATAAGTACAAGATGCCCCAGATGAACAGACAAGTTACAAAACGAAATAATTAAATGATTTCCTATTTTTATGTAATTTTGTTTACATGTTCTTGTTAGGTATATCGAGCAATTTTATTTTTTATAGATAGATGAGCACCATATCAATGCATACATTCGTGTAATCTTATTCGAAAAATTTTCCTTACAAATCTTAACATTTCTGATGGAATCCCCGAAATTGATTCTCGGATTTTTAATTTAAGTTCAAAAAATATAGTGTGAGTGATCAATATACACCTTTCACTTTATATAATCCCCAAAAAATAATCGAACGTCGTCAAATCTGGGGATCTTGCTCATCGAAAATATCTCCATATTTGAAAATGATTTTGTATCAATTATCAGTATTTTTCCAATTTTTTCGGTGAAAAACTTGTGAGTCGTCTCTAAAAAGAGTAGTTTTTATTTTTAATGACTAGCTATGAAATAAAATCTATTTTACTTATTAAATATTTTTCAAATTAATTTATATTATAACGATGATAAAATTTAACAGTAAACTAGTAAATAAAATTAAATTTTTAAAAAATCCAGAGTTCTGTTTTTTTTTAAAAAAAATCTAATTAATAAATTTATGTCAGCAAGTCACAGATATATTTTCTTGATTAAAATTATATTTTTTTAAATTATTTTAAGTTAAAATAAACATTGTTTATATTTTTATTTCCTAATTTCAATGTTGTTATTAATTTAGTCACTTCTAAAAAATTATTTCTAATTAGGTATTCATTTAAATGATATTTAATTTTAAATTTATCTCTATTTGAGACACTAAATATGGTTTAATTATTTAATGCACGTTTTAAAATAAAAATAAAAACGATTTTGTGGAAAATCTAACTAGTATCTCTAATTAAGCGAACATCATTTTACATGAACGAATTTCCTGTTTTAAACCAAACAAAAAACAATCTCTTGCTATCAAACCGAAATGTTAGATAAATGAAATGAAATAGAATCATAAAACTGTGTTTATGATTGACGGCGCCTGTGGCGATGGCACTAAAATGTTGACTCTGGATTTCAGCATGACCTGCATTGTGTACCCTGGATTCAATATCAAATAATGTACGTGTTGATGTCGACGATGGATTTATTTTACATTATATCAAGCATTCTTATACTTTACAACACTAGTATCTGTTCGTGCAAATTTTATAGTTGGTTAAGTTCTCATCAGTGTTACAATGTTGATGATTTGTTTTCTATTGTGATTGTTCTTGAATTATTATTAAGAAATTAATATTTATTTATTAGAGTTGAGTGTAAACGTGGAATTTGTACGGATGTAAATGTATGATAAACACTAATTGATGACAAAAATGTAAACTGAATCCGATGTTTACGAAACCGCAAACATATTATTAAACATGGACACAGCCTGTCATTAAAAATTAACGCTGACGAAATGAAATTGTAATTGATGTTTTAGCATTGATTCGAAATAAAAATTTAAATCGATTTTGAAATTGGTTTAATGTTGTTTTAATTTTTTTCATATGTTATTGGATATAAACTAAAATTATACTGAATATTTTTTAAATAGATTCCCAAGTGATAACAGAGAGCTTAAAAATTATTAAGTGTACCAATTAATTCAGTGCCTTTTTTATAAAAAATGAATAATTATAGAAAAAATGGAATATATTTCAATCCTCAAATATCACACATTATTTTATATAACTTTTTTCTATCTGTCGGGTAAGTGAAGAATCACTTGTGAAAACAAATATGACTGTTTTGAGTCTATGAAGTCGTAATGCATTTTCTGGTCTATTTCACTGTTTTAACATTTCTTTTATGTTTTATGAATCACAACATCTTTTTCTAATTTTCTATTAATTTAATTTATATAAATATAAATATATATATATATTGAAGACATATATGTTTTTTTGAATTAAAGGCCAATTTTTAACAGATTAAAATTAACTAATTTATGAATTAATGTTAAGAAAATCTGCTCAATTAGGAGTATTGTCCTAAATTATATCTTTTTGTACCTTAGTTCATAATCAACAATCAGAAATGTTCAATAATGATTTATTGAATATTTCTGATTATTAAAAAAAGTTGGTTGTTTTTGGGGTGAAATTCATTTGTAAAAGTAAATTTAGTCAATGTTGAAAAATATTCTTAGAAATCATTTTATCATTTCTATAATATCTGTTTCTTTTTAAAACTAGAATAGCATGACAATTCGAAAATATAAATTATTTACTTACAAGGATGAGTAAAAAATGAAAACCTTAATTCTTCTTCTTCAACGTATTTTCCATAAAAGTGTCATAAAATTATACTATATTTCATTATAATCTCCATTGGATTCAGTACAAGTCCGCCAATGCTTAACTAGTGCCTGAATTCCTCCAGAAAAAAAATATTAAATTTCTAATAAAATTCTTATTTTTTTATATATACACTATTTCTCTTATACTTAATTCCACCTTATTTCAAGCGATGGCAAAAAAATTTCACTTCTGTGTTACACGCACTCTTTTTTTAAACTGAAAGAAAGAAAGAGAAAATACAGGAATAAAATTCCTAACTATATTAGTACAAAATGTCTATTAAAAATATAATCGTTTCAAATAAGCATCCGTTCAACACTGACTCTTGAATGAACATGTACACTTGTAAATAATGTCTTAACAAGTGTATTTATATAGCGAATGTTTATAAATTTATGATCGACGTTCAACTCACCAGATCTCATACTCAACACCCTTTTGAAAATAACAACGCGACCGCACAATAATTCCATGTAATATTTTAATAACAATCCGTACTAATGTACAGCTAACGATCGATTTATAGCACCCTCTTTCCGTCATGTTCTGCGGCGTTTGTGTGCAAATCACGTTTTCTTTTACGTGAAAATGAGAAGAAAATAACAAGAAGCAACCATTACGGCATTACAACACAGCGCCGGTTCGATGTTAATGGTCGAATTGTCAAAAAAAAAAAAACGAAAATAGAAGAGGAAAAAGCACAGGAACATAACCTCGACTCGTGCGAGCGCAACATATTTTTTATCGTTATTTTTCGGCAATGTGGACTTTAAAAACGTTCATTATGCGTTCGCACTGTGGGTCTAGTTAAATGATAATAGTGCGATAAAAAGAACGTCGATTAATATGTGCCCGGTAACGAATTGGCTGAATGTGTATACGCAGTGCTGTTTTTTTTTTTTGAGTACATTTTCCCGTTCGGGAATTCGATGACGTTTTTATTAATATCTATGTTCGATAACTTTTTCATTAATATCTTTTTTCCGGTTATCAATATACAATTTTAGGCATGAAATTTATGATTGTACAGCATTTGAGGGAAAATACACGAAGGGGTGTTTGTGAGAACCAGTGTTCATATTTTATTACCGAATTAAAATGTTATCATATTTTATTATCGAATAAAAACGTTGTTAACCTTTACGAACTACGCATATTATTTATTGACATGATTTTAAATCATGTATTTTATAAATGTGTAAATCGATCATTTCATAAGATACTTTTTTTAAAAAAAAACTTTTCAAGCATTTCCTCATTTTTAAATATTTATTTTGCAGCTTTTTTTATTAAAATCTTTGACTGTTATTAACCTTCCGTTTTTGTACTTTTATGATTTTTTTATAAAATATACAACAAATGCTAAAACAGTGGAAGAGGTTCGAAAATGCATTGACAACTTCATCGACTCAAAACCCGCATCTTTTATCGATAAAGTATTTATCAGTTATTAAACAGATAGAGAAAAGTTATACAAAATAATAAATAATGTTTTGAAGATTGAAATGTAAATCATTTTTCAGTAAACATTCATTTTCTATAAAAAAAAGCACCGAATTAATTTACACACCTAATAATATAAAAATTAATTCCCATAATATAAGAGATTTAATTCTATTTTTAATTTTACAATACTTATTTTACAATTAAATAATAATCGTATAAACATTAACGTTCAACACAATTCAAAGCAAACAGACGTGTGAATTGATAAAATTGTAAAAACATTATTGAAATGTTTAAATAATAAACGAAAATAATTTTTAACTTGATAATTTTTAAACACTCGCAACGAAAAACGTTGGAAATAAAGATGTAAATAATGAAAATGTTAATAAAAAGTTTTACATCAAAAATATCCTTTATGAAAAAGGGAAAACACTTTTTATATCATTATATATACATATATATATATATATATATGAAATAATTCCTGGAAATTATTTAAATTAAACGGTATTTTAAACCGATTTACTTTAAAGAAATTAACAAAGCAAATATATTCTCTCACAGAGCAAATATGAATAGAATTCATTTCGTGTGATTAAATTTAAATTAAATTCTACCTCGTCTAAAAACGTTTCCCGTACTGAATACTCTGTCAACTTATTTATAAAATCGGAAAATTTCAAACGATCCTTGTACGTGAAAATTTATTACCACTTTCCCATTTAATATTTGATTATAAAAATACTACACCGTCTGAATTACAAGTATTTACTGTGTTGTGAATGTGTTATGAATGGATGTGAGCTGAGACAAACAAACTGATTGAACTAATGTACAAATAAACATGGCTTTCATCGTCGAACCCGCGATTACGAGGATATCGTGCGCGTGTTCAGTGTATATTAACTCGTAAAATAAACGCATGACATGATAATTTGTCGAGGAAATTAATATAGAAAAACCAGATAGTGAACTAATAGTTCCGAGAACGATACGCGTCCGCTCACAGATCACGCTACGATTTATCTTGTAGCGTGTTTGTGCGCGGAAAGTATACATAATACGCATAAATATTTATAGTTGAGTCGATTAAATGTCAATTATACGAGTGAAAAAAATTAAAATAGAGTCAAATTTAATCTGGCATCATTGATAAACGGAAAGAGGAAAGGTGTGCTTCGAGAGAGGAAGTAAAAAATATGATTTAGCATTTACAGAATTGAATGAGATAGTTAAAAATATAAAAGACTGTTAGATGACCTTAACCTTTCAAACAATGTAAACAATTATAATACGATGAAAAAATTCTCGATTGATATATTTATATTCCGAAATACCAATTTTATTGAGAAAAATATTTAATTAGTGTAAGTATTAAGTATACAAATTAATTTGATGCCTTTATTATAAAAAAATATTGATTGTGAAACAATGGAACACATTTCAATCCTCAAAATATCTCAATTATTTTCTATAATTTTGCTCTAACGGTCGAATAACTGACGAATCCCTTCTCGAAAAAAAATCCGAAGATTTGAGTCACTGAAGATGTAATCCGAACCTCTTTCACTGTTTTAGCAATTTTTTATGTTATTCCTATCTAGAAACTTTTCAATTTCGCACATGATTTTTTTAATCTGACAAACTATAAAAGTAGTTCTGATCAAAAATTTTCAATAAATCAATATTGATAATTTTTAATTGTTGCTTATGTGCATCATCTTCATATTCAAAACATCAAGCTTCTGAAAAATATATTACAGCTCAGAAAACGATAGCATTGCTATCTAAAATGGCATAATTACAATAAAAGATTATCAATAACGATTTATTGGTCATTTTTAACCAGGACTATTTTTATAGTTTGTGCTGAAAAAGATTTCATTTGTCAAACTAAATTAAGCTACAGTAAGAACTATATAGAGTTCTTTTTATGTTTGTTAGAGAAACATTGGAGTGAAAAATCAGTCTAAAAGTCTAATTATTCCAAAATGGTCCTCTGACAAGCTGTCACATAATGGCTTCACAGAGGATAAACAAACAGTTTACAATCAACACTTAACTAATTTACATTTTAAAATTGAAATTTAATCTTAAGAAAAGATCGTTTAGTAGAAAATAATTCAAAAATCTGTTTTTAATTATTTCAAAAACAAAAGTTTGTAAATATTTGTATATTAATATGAAAGATCTCATTAGAAAACATAAAACATGATGAAAAAAGCAGATAAAGTTAAAAAATATTTTTTAAAGTCTGTCTATTTATATTTATATAAGAAATTTTAGTATATGTGTTGAGTAAAAATACTTTTTAACGATCTTAACAAACAATAAAAAAACATAAAATGAATACCAAATATTTTAACTAATAAAAGCATGGTCTTAAAGAAACAGTACAAAGATAAAAGAACAGAAATAAAAAAAACTGAGACTATCTGATTTAAAAGTGATCACGTTTCAAAATTCAAATAAACATTTGAACACATAAAACAACCCCAGTCGATATTAAAGCTGCAAGTAGTGAGTACTAAACTGTGTCATCTTATTCCCTCTACGCCACTGTCAACATAAGATTGTTTACGATCTCGTCGATGTCTAACAAAGATATATATATATATATATACATATATATATATATATATATATATATATATATATATATATATATATATGGAGATTGTGTGAGCGCATGTCGACCAGAATCGATAATTTTCATTGTACGCGTAATTGATTTATATAGCACTAAGATCGTTACAATAAAAGTAGATTTATACGCGACCATAATTCAAACGCGCGCTTTTCGATTGATTTTTCCTTTTCAAGTGAGTTGTCAAATTTACGACAGCACAGCTCTGTGTTTTAATTAAATATTATGAAAAAAGAATCGGTTAAAAATCCATTTTTGGCCCATGGAAAATAATATATAGAACAGCCATAAATTTCAATTCGTCGAATAAGTTTTTTTTTCCCCTGTGATCTGACATTTAAAGAAACCGTGATGTATGTTCAGTATCAGACGTGTATATATATATATACATATATACATACATACATTTATAAATATATATATATATATATATATATATATATATATATATATATATATATATATATATATATATGTTGTTAATTTATTTAATAAAAGATATTTTATAAAATCGGTTAATTTTTTTCAAAATCTTCTGAAATAATCAATTCTCTATTCTAATTATTGATATTATTTTTATCCAGATAAATATATCTGTATAAATATTCTTAATAATATCTTTTTGTCTTTTCTGATTTTCAGAGACGAATCTCAATAAAAACTCATGAAGCTTAAGCTTCAAGTTGCCGCTTTATCAGCGACCCCGCAATAATCGAAAATTAAAAAATGCGTTATACAAATAAATAAAAATAAATAAAACATGTCAAAAGCAAATGATTAATATTTTCTCAAATCTGACAACTGTTTTAAAAATTTACATTACTTTACCTATAGCAAGTTGCGAAGCCGAGAGGAAATTTTCCAAATTATCTTTAATCAAAAATAAATTTCGATCTGACATTCGCGAGGAATGATTAAATTTTCTATCTAGTTTACCTATTGAAGCAGACATAACAAGATCGTTATTTTATGAGGATGCAATAAGAGAATAACCGATAACAAAATCCGGATAACTAGGAATATCAGTGTTCTGTGAATAGCAGAAAGAAGGATTTTTGCTAATAAAACACACGGTTATCTCAGTTTACTGCACCGGAACGCGAAAGTTCCGGGCAATCCAAATGATTGATAATCAATTAAAGAATATTTTAAAAACAGCTGTTTGTATCGAAGTCAAAAATTGGGCTAAAACTTTATTAGAAAGCCATACACTTTTTTTTAACTTGTATATTTTTTATGCATGAAAACGTTTAGGGAATTTAAGTTTATTGAAAAAGCTAACATTTATAAAAAGATAAACTAATCAAAAATCATATCAAGAATACATTAATATATATATATATATATATATTACAAGCATTTAAAATATTTTTAAATGAATTAAGCCTATTGTTAAGTGCAAAAATTAATTCGATGCCTTTAAAATGGAATCAATCGTTTGTGAATCAAATGGAATCAACTCGGTTTTAAATTGAAATATTTTCTCATCATTTTCAGCTTTTAACGGCCAACCTTAACATTTGAAATGACTATATAACTTTTTCATAACAGTTGGCTTAACCTCACAAAACAGTAGTAAACACTGGTGTCCGAAAAACGTCACATTAGGCATTGCATACTTTATGGATTCCAGTTTGAAAAAAAATCCTGCCTCAGCCACGAAAATGATTTGTTTAGCTTTAGTGGAAGATATTGTAATGCATGAAGTATACAAGAAAACAATGGAAGAGGTACACAAATGTATTAAGACTTTATAGACTCAAATTTTCCATTTTTAAATATTGTATTCGTCAGTTACTCCATAGATAGAGCAAAGTTACATAGAACAATATGCAGGTATTTTGTGAATTGAAATGTATTCCATTTTTCCGTAAACACACGTTTCCTATAAGAAAAGCACCGAATTAATTTGTATACCTAATGTATAAAAACATTAAGTGAATTTAATTTTCTTGAAACAGCTTCGATTTTTATTTTTTAAAAAATGCTAGCGAATATATGAAATAAACTAACCAGAAATCATATCAAGAATATATATTACAAGGATGAAAAATATTTCAAAACGAGTTAAGGCTATTACGTATTAACTGAAAAAAAAAAAACAATTCACGAAATGTCAAGCGGTACCCAAAAGGCACATTACCGACACTTTTATTCATGCCGGTGCACATTCAGGCCATTATAATGCATGTCATATTTAATACGATCGTTTCCGAGTGAATTGCCACACTGAAAAGTTTCTCAGCCATTTATCTACACTCTGTGGAAAAAATATACACAGAGATTTATTACGGATAACAATACGATTTTTTTTTCCAAATATAATATATGCATTCGAGTGATATATACACATACAGTCGTTGCGGTGAATATTAAATTCACAGTTGAAATGACAAGTAATTACTTGGCGTTTACTGTTTCTTTATTACAATGCAACATGTGATAAATAGGTTGTGGGTTTGAACCATGTACTTATTTATTTTTAATAGAGTAATTATTTATTCAATTTTTTTTAATTATTACTTAATCTATAAATAAATCTATTTCAAACTCCAGCTTGTTAGAAAGACTGCTGGAAATTAATAAACATGAAACAATTATTTAAAAAATATAACAGTGTTTGCTAGTATCCCAGTAATGGATAAATTATGTTTTCGTTTCAATTTTAATTATTCTGATACCATATCAACCGTGAAATAATAAACTCTTGTAAATAAGTAAATAGGATATTTGTTCAACGGGTGGATGAAAGCTATTATGAAAGAAACACAGACTACGCTGTTATGGAGCATAAATTATCCTCGTTAGCTATAAATTACGTTTATGTCGTCCACGGGGCCAGAAATCTCTGAAAAATGTTTGGCTGGGCGGCATCATTTTCAGTTACAGCTGCAGGATTAATTACGGCATCGTTTTGAAATTGAATTATGCTGCGCGTGACTACACCACTGACGTTAATAGTGCCATTAAAATTAACGTCATTATCGAATTTGAATGTCCGAGGAGAAAAATGTACGGTATTGTTTCAAATAATTCTCTAATTGAATTTTTTTTCGTTTTTTTATAATATAAATTGTCAATTGAACTTTGTCTGTGTTTGATGATTTTTCTTGTTGATGTTTCGATCTGATATTTTCTAAAAACATCACTCGTGTCTTACAGTTTTTATAAAAATCGTTTATCTATAAGTGGTTTTCATTTATTTAGTCTTTTGTCGTTTGACGAATAATTCTGGTAAATAAAATATAATTTTATTTTACTCTAGAAATGGATAGAAAAACAAAACGTGTTCAGTGTACTTTATTTCGCTGCCAGTAACAATTTATTGGTTTTATATAGAAGAGTTTAACATGAATGCACAATATCGGCATCTATTTAAATAACTGATAACAGATTTTCATAACGTGACAACACAAAAGCTCTTCTAACAAGCTTATCAGTTAGTGTACAGTTATTCATTGCTATACCGTGTACGTATTTAAAAGATTAAGCTTTGCATGCACTTTATATACAATATATTTTTCCTGTTTGAAAATGGAATGTATATCATTATGAACGTACGTTGACGTGCAGCAAAATAATCTGTTTTTATTATATTTTAAAATTAATTTTACTAAAGGTTTCATTTTGATTTCAGAAATATAAAATCACAGTAATGCCTCAATTAATGAGATAAAGTTAAACCAAATAATATGTATAAATCTATCATATACAATTAATACAGTTCTGACAGTATAGTTAAAATGTTACTTTCAAAAATGAATTTTTTTTCATTCAATAAAATACAAAAAAATATCTTGATATATATTCGAGGATCGGATGAAAAGTTTCCAGTCTATATGATGCAAATTATCTTGAATAACTATAGTTTTGTGTAGTGTCATCCTTCATTAGTTTAGTTTTGAAATTTTATAAAGTTATGTCAAGTAGTTTTCATTTGGAAGTCTATCAAAGTGAATAAGTTTTGTGTTTTGTAATCAATGGAGAAAATTGCAGTACGCGCAGTGATAAAATATTAAGAGTTTATCCTTAATCGAAATAAAAACTGATCTGGATTCTACTTTAAGTAAGACTGCTCTATCGTTTTAAGCTATTAAAACATAGGCCGCAGATTTTAAACATGGCCGTACAAACACAGATGATACACAATATTTAGAAAATACCTAAAACGACTGCTTCTGAGGAAATTGTCCAAAAAGTACATAGAATTGTATCGATCAACCATCGGTTGAAGTTGGATGAGATAGCTGAGGCTATACGAATATGAGAATATCACATATTATTCGAAACTTTCGATATGAGAAAGCTATCTGCAAGATGGGTCCCGCGATTGCTCAAACCAGAATAAAAACTCAATCGTACGACTATCTCCAAGCAGTGTTTGGTGCTGTTCAAATGCAATCTGACAGAGTTTTTGCATCAATTCGTTACTATGGACGAGACTCGGATTCGCCATTACACTCCGGAGACAAATCAACAATCAAAATAGCGGACAGTGAGAGGCAAAGCAGCTCCGAAAAAAACTAAAGCAGTTCCATTCCTGGAAAGGTTATTGTGTCAGTATTTTGGGATGGGAAAGGTATTCTTTTGTTCTATTATCTTAAAAAATATAAACCAATAAATGGAGAGTATTATACCATTTTACTTGACCAGCTACACCACAAATTTTATGAGAAACGGCCCGGATTAGTGAAGAAAAATTTCTCTATCATCAACATAATATGTTCTGTTACAATTCTGTTATTGCAGTCGATAAAATTCATAAATAAGGCATTGAATTACTATCTCAGAGAGCCTCCTTTCCAAACTTAGCCCCATCGGACATTAATTTGTTTCCGAATCTAAAAAAATTTCTTACTGGGTAAAAGTAAGCATCGAATTTCGAAATGATTAACTTCACAAACGCCTATTTTAAAGAGTTTCACGAGTTGACCTATAAGGATGGTATAAATGCTCTTGTATAAGTATATTGAGTTAAAAAGAGACTATGTCGAAAAATAAAATCATTTTTCACACAATATTTGGTTATTTTCTTTCCTAGGCTGGAAACTTTTATCCCATTCTCGTAAGTATGATGCACAGATAGAGCTGTACAAAGCTATTCGAGATTGCACTGTTAATAGTACAAAAAGTTTTAATTAAATTCAAAATCACTTTGAGAAAAGTTTTGCATCAACATTTAGAAAATTCACAAACATATATGTATGTATATATATACTTATATCTGTATTACTATTCATCTAAGTCTGTGAAGTAAGTATGAGAAGAATTTCATACAATTAGGTGATATTCAGAAATAGAAAATGTATAATTATTCCTTTTTAAAAATCGCATGAAGCGATTATCGTTGAAGAAATATTAAAACACAGTAGAATATCAAAAACTGGACCATTTTAGATCAGATTGTAATACAAATAGTACCTGTATCCGTGATGAGAAAACAATATTATTTTTAATATTTCAAATGCTCAAATAACTGTTTCATTAAACTTTCATGGTATAAATTCGAAAATCATTTTCGTGCTAATAAACATTCATTACTATTAACATACAATGACTAACATCACAACCACTTTATTATTCATACAACAAATTATATTGATTGTGTACTTTATTATTATATTGACTGTGTTGAAACTTCGACAGAAAATTCGACAGTGTATATAATTTTCGACATAAATGTTTACATACAAATATATATACATATATACATATAAAGATGCGCACGTGTATGAGTAGAAGTACTAATATTATGATGCTATGAACAGGCCGCATAGACAAGAATCGAACGCGTCTACACAATACACATGTCGCACTAATCGCTATTCAACGATAGGACCGGTAAATTGTTCACGTGATCAAAGCTTTCGGACGTCGTAAAATGTAACAGCTATTGTTCGAATCTCGACAGACAATATAGAACGTAACATGTACCTATAATGTACAGCTCGTTACATTATAGTTGATTGTATTGCCTAATGGGGTAAATTATCTTTCATTAAACGATTTTATTGATGCGTCAATGTAGCTATATTTTCACCTGAGTTCAATGTTCTAACATAAACACACAGATATATGTATTTATATATATATATATATATATATATATATATATATATATATATATATATATATACTTAAAATGATAACTGATTGGATTGAAATGAAAAGGTATTCGATTCGATAAAGCTTTTAGCCTTAATAAAAGATTTGCTGAACTGTAGAACTAACCATTGAAAAAAAAAATATTTGTGCTATTTAGTAAAAATTAAAGTCGATATTTTCAAAAAATACCTAAACTGGTAAAATTAATTTGGCAACGAACTCAAGAACAATATCCAAGATAAAACATTAAAAATATCATCATAAAGTCCTTTCGCGAATGAATACATCACTTGTTTCACAAACGATAAAAGTTTTTTTGCTTCTACAAATGATTATTGGTGTTTTTTGATTATTATTTATTCAAATTTCGATAGAAATTCCAATATCATCAGAGTGATCAAGTATTAATCATAAGTTCCAATAAGGTGATACAAAATATGTTTAGAGAGAGCTAAAATGTGTCAAGATATTAATGAAAGCCATTTGAAAAACATGATTTTTCATAATTATATTTCCGTTTTTTCACTATTACTAAATTATTTTTTCTACACATCATTGATCAATAAAATGAAATAATGATTTAATTAACATTTTTGAACAGAAAAACGTAGACAATTTAAAAACATAAATATATAAAATATTTGAGGATATTTTAAGGACTGATATCTGTTCCATTATTCCCTAAACAATTGTTTTGTACAAAAAAAGGCACCGAATTAATTTCTAGACCTAATACTTACAATCAAAAATCAAAAATTAACAATAATCATCAAAAAAGACTTTTACATCATGTGAAGTGGAAAAATAAACATTTGTGAAAGTGAATTTAGCCACGGTGTCAGAATTATATTGTAATAGTTTTCAATAGTTCAAATATTTGTATCATATTTAAAAAAATTGTATATAAACTGAATGGGGTAAGTAATACTATTGTCCAGTCTTTATATATATATATATATACATATATATAATGCATGTATAAAAGACATAACATGCATCTAACTCATTTCCCTACAAAGTAAAACATGCTTACTAATAATGTACTCTAGAAGAGCTTAACGAACTAACGAAGCTTTAACAATTGAATTTCACATTGTAAAGTTAAACTCGACAATTGCAGTACGCTTTTGATCTGTCCATCTATTATTCATGTTAAATCTTCAATATGAGAGAGCATCAATTCGAACAGGAATCAAATTGTTAAACATTACCATTTATAAAATATTCAAACGCAAAATCATAACACCTTCTTTGGTACAAAGTCAGTATTCACTTTATGAATTTTAAAATATATTTTAACTGAAAATTTGCATCAGTTCGTACAACAATGCGTGCATAAACGTGTTGAACTTTTCATACTCGTTGACGTTCGGAATTTAATTCATATTAGAATATATTTAAAATGTGTTTTTATTAGTCGATGGTCGCACTGTCTCCCATCTTAACGAAGTTCCGAAAACAGAAAGTAAATAAAATAAATAAGAAAAGCGATCGCGTTGAAATATTTCCAATTCTGATTTTTCTCGACAAATCACTTTGGATGTCAACTTTAATTTACATACGAATACACACATATATGGCAAGTCAGAACGTTTTAGCGAAACGGTTCGACCAGAAAACGTTTCGCCATATATATATACACACACACACACAGGCGTATACATTGAGTCACGTAGGAATGGAACAAATAATGGGACGACGATAAAAGTTTCATTGACTCCACCGTTCTTCGTTACGAATCGTGTGAACTCAATTGTCCGAGGATTTGCGATACGCTCGTGTCGATCCATAACTCAATTTGCGGAATTCCGTTCAATTTTCACATGATTTTCGTGTTGTCTCGAGGTTATACACTTTTGAAAATATTTTAAAGTACAATCACTTGTGTAATACATCATTTATGTAAAATAACTTGTGAGAATTTGTACTACAATTTCTTGTCTTTGATTACCAGCAAATAAACAACTTATATTTTATTTCAAAACAGGGTGGAATCAACATTTGATAAATAATTTAAAAAATAAATTATGATCGACGATTAACTTAATTAACATTTTTCCAACTGAACTAAAAGGCTGTCCTATTTTTCGAAATTTTGAAGAATGTGTGTTAAAAACAAATTAATGATAAAAATGTTCAAAGATATCAAATTTCAGTTCTTCTGTTTTTAAATATTTTGTTTCTTTGTACCACATCAGCTTATTTTAAAGCAATTCGACGATATATTTACATTATATGAATGTTTTTTAATTCGCACTATTTAATAAAATGAAGAAGTTTATCTAGTATTCTCAGAAATGTAAAAAATGAAATCATATATAGCTTTTTCTCAGAAATTAATAATTTTATTAGAATGAGATTTTCAAAAAATATACAACATAATTCTCTGCATGACTCCTACATAAATAAAGAATATTCATTAATTTATTTCTAATATAATTTTTCCCAGATTTCTGAAAATAGAACAACCTTTCAGACCAGTAGCAAAATGATAATTAAATTAGTAATTTATTTTTAAATTACTTATCAAATGTTAATTCTAGCCTATTTTAAAAGAAAATAAAAATTGTTTATTTGCTGGTAATCAAAGATAATAAATTGTAGTATAAATTCTCACAAGTTCTTTTTCATAAATGCTATTTATATTTTTAAAAAATAACCAAAAAATATAGTCCTAATACAAGTTACACAAAAAAAGTTTAGAAAAAAGTATGTGGATTAGAATATAAGATTTATGTACAATATTTTACTGCAAAAACTCTTAAAATGTTAGACACGTTTAATAATATATTTCTGTAAAAATATTATATAATTGTAAAATTAAATTTTACCAATATATCTTACTAACTTCCCCTTAAAATCTGTTTAGGTTATACTTTATAGTTTCATAAAAAATATTAAGATGAAAAATAATAGATTTCATTAAAATTTAAACACTTAATTGTTACAATTTTTGTTTTAATGTCTTGCACTCTTTCTACAGAAAAAGAAGGAACAATCTTAGTTCGTTAAAACATTTAATGTCTTTTTAATGTCTGAGAAATATTTTTTCTTTTTTTTATATTTTTTCTATCTATTTCATTTTTGTAAAGTAATAAATCGTTAAAGACTGAAAAAATTAATTAAAATATTTCTTAACGCCTTAGAAGTGCGAATAATCACACCAACCATCCTTTAATCTACAAACATTTCTTTTAGAAACATACTTTATAAATTATACCTATATTCAATCTCAAAAAGTCAATAAAAGAAACAAAAATTTGATTAAAGTCGAAAAAGAACATTGACCTAGACCTAGACGCAGAAAAAGGTTTATTTCGAGAGAGGATTCAGAAATAAAACGAACTTAACGATACCCTATTGCAGAGATAAACAAAAATTATAAAAAAATAATGATTTCTTACTCTCTTTAAGAAAATGAAAAGAGTTACGAAAAGCAATTTATTTTCATGTATGCAAGAATGAGCGTACTGTTCAATTGCTCGAAAGAAAATTATACGACACTGAAGACTGTCTTAGTTTTTAAACAGAATCCAAGTGAAGTATGAAAATATTTAATCAATTATTCAATCGACTAAATGCAAGTGTTTAATTATAAAATTGATATATTGAAAATTATCAAAAAGAAACAGTATTTTTAAAGACATCTTGAAGACAAAAAAGTCTGTATATTTAAAAGATATTAAAAAATCTATTTTAACTCTAATTAAATTTACTGTTAGTACAAGTTAATTAAAAATCCTTTTAAAATATCGACATTACATTAAATTAATAATATATACCTACATATCGCCGATATTAAAACGACCTCTATATTTAACATTCTTTATATTTTAAGGTTTGTAATAAAAAAGTCTCGAGCAAAGCCATACATTTAAACATTCGAACATATTGGACTGAAATGCTCAAAGCTACGTTTGTATCGAGCACCTCTACAAATTGTAAATTTGTCAAAGCTGTGTGTAGTAGCTAAGGCCACGTATTCGTATTTACTAATACTTTATATATATATATATATATATTAGTGATCCGTCGATTATATAATACAGAGACGTAAATTTCACATACAAATAAATGTTGGATCGATACACAAGTCATCTGAGATACATGAAACGGTAAAAGGGTTACTTACATATTCATATATATATATATATATATATATATATATATATATATATATATATATATATATATATATATATATATATATATATATATATATATATATATATATGAGAATGGTTCAACGGTTTAGTGTTCTGCGATCAAAAGATCAAGTCATTGCCGTTTTATGGTTTCTGTACGGTTGTGAAACAGAAACAAACGTCTACGTTATGAAAAGATGCTGATTCGTATATGAGTTCTATGTTGAAGAAATCTCAGTGAGAAATTGTATATACGTATTTCAAGACGTCGCGTTTTTTATCCGAGCAAGATTTATATTTTTAAGTTTCTATACAGTATTCTTTTTTAATCATTTAAGAAATTAATTTTAATTTAAGAGAAATTTGAGAAAAATAACTTGTATGACTGTTTTAGAATGTGTACGATATTACAAGTGAAATAACTGAAGGACTTGATTAGAAAAATTTAGATAAAAAAATAAATTCTAACAGAAATATCGCAATATAGTTCAGACACTGTCGGTAAATTCGCTTTCACAAATGAATACTAAACTAGGATCAATTGTTCAGAGTAAGAAAGTAAAAAGAAATTTTCTTTTAGTATCTTAGTGCTCTGAAGATGATGATTGATATTTAAACGCGCATAGAAAATAAATAAAAACGATAATTAATTATCTACTGAACACTTTTGATAATTTTTTTGGGAATAATGAACGAAACAAGTCTTCTTTTGTGAAACTTGACAAACATAATGAAATCATTATAAAGTATCCAGTAAAGTATCCAGTAAAGCATCCATAAAGTATCCAGCATGGTTATAATGAAATTGGAGAATTATTTCCTCCTCTTTTTAAAGAAAGAAACGCGTTTAAAGCTCCTATAGTTCTAAATTTATGAAAAACGACAAAATTGTAAAAAAAATGCATTTAAGATGCAATAAAAAATAACACATGTAAAAATATTATATCATCTTTTCATTCTCGTGAAAAATGCCACTTTTATCGGTTATAAGACATATTTTCATCACAATCTTATCATCCGTATTATTTACTTTAGGACAACTTCTATAAGGTGGTTTTATTTTATAAATTAAAAAATATTTGCTAATTATTAAAATAAGAAAATTATTTTATCTCAATTCAAGTAATTTAATTTTTTCTTTTTTATAAATTCATAAAACACTTCAAGTGTGTATATATATATATATATATACAAACCTCATGTATATAATACATCTACATGCATCTCATTGTCTTTGTGTAAAGCTGTCTACCCATCACATCGTTCCATGAAAGCATAATAAATGAACAGTGCATTTTCGCTAGTGTGCAATTCTCGGCAAGAAATATTGTTTGCCAGAAGATATTAAATAAAGGTGCAGTGCGCGACAGCGAGAAGAGTTTAGATGTTCTAATTTCATTGTAGAATGTTGTAGAAAACAGATACCGTACGAGTGTTTCAATGGAACGATAACAATACATCCATAAACATATAGCTCCATGTTTACAACGTTTTGTTAACGATCGTTCGTTGCATTTGATGTGTTAATATTTATTTTACGTGTACTAATAGTCTGCTAGTGTATATATTTTATTTATAAAAGTGTTATTTAACTTATTCTCTCTAAAATAGAAAACGGAATTGGATGGTTTTGAATGAATTAAACAACTTTTAAATAATAAAAATATACAAATAACGTGATATACTTTTAATCACATATCTATAAATATCTTTATTTTATTTCCTTCTTTACTTGCTGTTGTTTGTTCTATGTGAATCTTACAGATCTAAATCTGAATGCATTTCATCGAGTAGATCTTGAAATTAATTCAAATCTATCCGAAATGACAAATTTGAGACTAGATGTAAAAGAAACAAACTCACACGTGTCCTACATGATTCACACAGATCAAAGATAAATATATTTACTATATTTTTTCCAAATTCCAAATTTGGTTTTTTTTATAAACTTATCAACATAATATAATATTTTATTTTAACATAAAGTACTATAACATAACTGATATAAATATATTTTTATATCACTATGAATAAATATATGAATATATTTATTTATAGTGATATAAAAATTATTTTCTAAACATAATGTGATACAAACATATTTCTATTTCCATTTAAGTTAACCTAACTGATTATAATTGAAAAGCGAATAATTCTAGAGTCAGACACTGTTGCATTTGACAAGATAATTATTTGAATCATGTCAGATTTGCCGACAACTCGTCTATTTTTCTTCTTATAAAGAACAATTTTGCTTATATGCTTGCAATGTCGATAATGCATAGTCAATGACTATCAATAACATGTCGAGGCAGAACCTCATCTTGTCTGTCAATTCTAAATAATTTACTATCGACTTGTGTTAACATAAGATGCGATACACGTACTAGTAAATCATCCTCAGGGGAAATCTCAAACGATCCATTAACAGCTATCAAAGTGAATCCTCCTACATAATTAATTCTTTGTAGTCAGATTTTTTTGGAATATTTTTTTTCAATTTCAACTATTAATATATTTATTTAAACAAAACAAGCATTGAATTTGTAAAAGAAACTGTTATTTCAAAAGATTTGAAACTGTACACTTTTAAAAATGAATTTTTCATTTACTCTACAAATCATAAAAAATTCCTGACCAAAATTGTCCAATATTTGATTTCTGATTATTTATATATATATATATATATATATATATATATATATTAATAAAATCATCCTCACAGATCTATAGTAAGATAAGATAAATTTCGAACATATATTTAAATCCGTGTTTTAACAGAGATAGATTTAATATTTTAATTGAAGAAGCATTCTATTTTTGAATACTTTCTTGATTGAAATAAATCATAAATCATTTAAAATATATGACTAAGAAAACATATATTGTTAAAGTGTAAAATGATGTGATATGTCATAGAATAGAATATTAATTTTTAATAATAAATGACAGTAATTTTAAAAGTATAAGTAGATTTTTTTTATAATAATAAATCTATTAGTCGGTATGTTCTACCATAAACATAAATGAAAATGTTTCTAATTGAATAAATGTTAGAGACTGTTCAAGAATTAGTTATCTAGAATAGAAATATAAATTGGAATATTTTGAAAAAATCATATTATTGGAAATACTTGACTTAAATAATTGTTTTTAAACCAAATAACAGCACATAAATATACATTCTAGTCAACATTTTTATAAAATTGAATGACAAAGATCTGATACAATTTAAAAATTCATATAAAGAATGCTTCTATCTTATTTTGAATTATTCGAAGATAATTCGATAACAAATACAATAAATATTCAACGACAATTCTGACAAAACGAAGAGATACTTCTTAACGACATACGTTTCAATTTCGTTAAGAATCTTCCTAAAGATATTTCGATGAATGATATGAAAAGAATGAAAAAATATCTTAACGTATTATAACTCGAAAAAGTACTAAAATTTTATTGTATACACATATATTGTGATAAATCTGCTTCTCTCTATACGAAACCGATTCGAGATGAATCTAAACTATAAATTTTCGTAAAAGCTGATGTGTGTACAGTGTAGTCTGTATTTTTAAAATGTGGATTTTTCACATTATATATATATATATATATATATATATATTCGTTTTACAATAAAGATATTTAAATAAATCTTGAAAAGTTTTCTACACAAAAATAGAAAAAGGTCAGTTTATAAAAATAACTAGTTTATTTATTCGCGAAAAAAAACTAACTTTATTCAACAAAAAATAAAATAAGATAGAACTTAGCTTCTTGGAAATATTTTTTTGAATAATGTGAGATGTCTTTTAAAAATCAGAAAAATTTAATCTAAATTTTACTATTAATTCATTCTAATTGCTTGTTTTTTTAATGTTAAAAAATAAATTTGTACTTGTATTCCCAAAAATTTATATAAAACCATTAGTTCTCAGAAAATAGCAGAACAAAATCCAACATAAAGTCGATTCATAGGAACTGATGAAAAGGTTATAACTAAACCAACAATCATTAGAGTTTCATTGAAATTTAAAATGATTTTCAAGTGGTGAACTGGCTGAAAGTTTAACTGAATTTACAATGACCTGGAAATGGAGTTAAAATGAAAAATATTGAATTGGAGAAATAGTCGAAACTCTTGACGTTCAAAATAGTCTTTGATTTGTGTACTTTAGATAATTAATTTATCCCAAATCCTTATTCTGTTATTTGTTTCATAATATGAAAATAATTATTTTATTGTAAACGTGGAAAAATATTGAATAATCTTTAAAAAATGAAATATAAATTAAAAAATATATGTTTAGTGATTAATAAGAATTAAATTTTAATTATACTTTCAGACACTGGAGCTAAATTCATTTCAATAAATGATTTTTAACTCTTAAAAAATTTTCTCGTTAAAAATTGATTGTAATTGTTTTTTTTTTCTTATGTGAATTTCGAAGGCAGTATCATCAATCTCACATCGTTAAGATACAGAAATCAAAATAATAGATTCGAGAGTGAAGAATTCACTTGAAAATAATGTATGTTTTGTGAGGTTATATACATACTACTTGTCCATAATATACAGTGTTTTTAATTGTTAAAGTTAGCCCTCCAAAAACTACAAGAAAATATTTTAATTTAAAACAGATTATGATTGATTACATTTAAAGGCACAGAATTATTTATTACATCTAATACACATAAACAAGAATTAAAAAAATCATTAATCAATTACTGTACATTATTGATCAAAAAAGTGGATGGTTTGTGAGAAAGTGAACAATTTCTTGTAAAACTCTTCAATATTATTGACAAAAATGGGATAATTTAATTTTATTACAAATTAAAAAGAACCGAATTTATTTCATTTTTTGAAAAAAAACAATCCTTGTACTAAAAATTAAATTAACAAATGTTCCATTCCTTATTCTGTTATTGTTTTAATTATATATTTTGTATTGTTTCAGGGCTTTCGTAAGAATTCTATGTGTGTGTTGTCCAAGAAGAATGAGAAGACGATATCAACCTGCATTTAGATGTAAACCAAGTCAGGTAAATTTTAAACTACAACTCTATACATTTTTATTATAATAATTTTATAACAAATAAGTTTCTTGTCAGAAAAAAAATACAATTTGATACCTCTAACACTGAGTAAAAAATATATAAACTTTAAACAGATGTTTTTACAATAATAATACTTTTTAGTTATAAAAAATGAAAAAAGAAAAGAAGTATATTTATTTAAAACGAATATCTATTAATTTTTAAAAAAATCTGTAAATAATCGAATCATCTCAGATCATAAACTACAAATTAAATTAATATTAACTTTATTAACAATGTGTGGCTTGTAATAATTTACAAAAATTATTTTTAATTTAATAATTGCAAAATGTTTTCATTTTCATATTTTGATATGAATATTAACATGTCTAATAATAAAAATACTTTCACAATTCATTTATTTACTGGATTGAGAATTTATATACGAAACTGCCAAAAAAAAAAACTTTTTCTACTAATAAAATAATAAATCGAATGTCTAAACTTACAGTCATCTGTACAAACAAACTCGCCCAGTCTTATGTCTTTTTCATCTCTCACAAACACCGTTCCATAACCGAATAATCGACAATAATCTCGAACGCCGATAATTCCTGATCATTTCTCATCGGAAAAACGCTCAAGAGTCGAAACGGCAAAACCTCTAATTAATTAAATTGCCGTCTCTGAAAATTTGTTAATTAACAAAAACGTAAATGAACCACTCTATAAAACAATTGTGAACGTTCGCCGTTCATAAAATCTTAACAGGCGAGACAACAAACGTTTAATTAAATAAATTAACATCTACAGTCGGCACCACGACTTGTGTTCACTGTCCGCCGAAAGTATAACGTTTCGAGATGAAATGGAATATAAAATTTATGACAGTTGCAAACAAAAAAATTAGAATATATATATATATATATATAATAAAAATGACAGAACTTAGTAATATTTACTAGAAATATTTTAAACGCAACCTGTTTTCAAAATTGTTATAAAATACTAAAAATAAAATACTAAAATACACAAAATAATTTCCATAAAGCAAATTTGTTAGTACATTGAATATTTTTCAATTTATAACTATGTTCAGACATTAACATTGTTGGGAGAATTTAATCGAGTTTGAATTACAAAACATAAATACTGAATAAAAATTTAAAAAACTCTCACAAATATCTGAAAAATGTAAGGAATTTAAAAGTATTTGGATGTAAAGAAATTACTTCACTTTTGAGATGAAAATAAATTTTTTTCACAAAACAATTCTGACTGGATAAATTCACTTTAACAAATTAATTTTTTTTCACTCCATAATCAAAGAAAAAAGCTCTAATCAAAAACGTTCAACAAGTCATTATTGATCTTTTTCGATTGTTACTTATGGCGATGCTATTAGCAAAGTACAGAAAAATCTAATTCTTTTAATTGCTAATTTTACAATAATTACATCAAATTTAACTGTTACAGTTTTACAAGAAATACTTTCATAATTTCCTGTCTTTAACACTCTGAAATGATGATAATATCATCATGAGCAATTATCCAAAATGATTCATAATAATTTATTGAATATATTTGACCAAAATTTTTTTCTAGTTGATAGGGTGAAAAAATAATTTATTTATGACAGATTTGTTTCAACAGTTTTATTTAAAACTTAATCTTCGATTGGATTTCCATCATTTCATATTTTTTTAAATTATATTTTGATATTTCTCTCAAAACTAGATTTTAAAAGTTATCCAATTCATAGATAACGTGTACGCCAGTGAAGAGAGATATTTTTAAAGCAGACTTACTTACTTACTATTAAAGTAGTAAGATAAAATTAAGTGACACATTGTTAGTTATTCATAGTAATTTAGTAAATGAACTTAAATTAAAAATCCAAGAAGCAATTACGACAATTTCACTAGACATGTGAAGACATGTAATGAAAAAATTCTGAATAAGACTATAGAATGCGAGCACTGAAATAGTACTCATCTACCAAGTGTTATTTTTAAAAAATAAAATTGCCAGATATACCTGACAAGAATATGTAAACAAAATTATGTAAAAATAAAAATTCATTTAATTATTGCGTTTTGAAATTTTCTTGACCCTCTGGCACACCTTACATTACTTTTTTCTTCAACTTCGTACAAGTATAGAAGTCTTAAACTAGTTTTTAAATTTTTGAGTGTTCCAGAAGTAAATTCAAATGTCCAACCGATACTCAGAATAAGTATAATCCGAAATTTTTATTTTTATCATCTAATTAATTAGAAAATTCTAACCAGCGTTCATTGCAAAATACGTTGGTGTAATATATAGAAATCATATGAGTTGCTATTAGTTCTTTTTCCTGAAAAAAACTATCTACTAATAGTTATTAATTATAGAACGTTTTAAAGTATAATGATGTATGGGAAAAGGTATTGATTTTCCAGTAATAAATAAATTACATATATATATATATATATATATATATATAAGATTAAAAAAAAGAGTTGTATGTAAATGAACATATTTTTTATTTGAAAATCCTTTATTTAAAAGTTAATGTATGTATTTAAATAGATCTAATTTTAGTCCACTAAAGGTTATAGTACATGGATACGGATTCGAATAAACTTTAAACTTTAAAATTATAATGAGATAACGGATGATAGAATATGTTAATTATAACTATCAATGTTACAGTACAAATATATTAAACTAGACGGGCACGATATGAATTTATTAATCATAGTAATTTTCTGATAAAACTGATTTTTCTATGTTAATATCTGCTGTTGATGCTTTAATCAATAATAAATTATGTAATATTTTCATACTGGTCTCATACCTATACCATCTTCTCTAGAGTATATGACAGTTTCTAAGCTGAACAGAACAAAGATGCATGTTTTTATATCTAGCCGTCAAAAAATATATAAAATATGATTATAAAATGTATCACAAGCATAATTCCGAAGAAAAATGATAAAACACTAATTATAGACACTATTTTACGGGCATAAAGTTGGTATCTAGTAACGTTCAGTGCTTTAGATAAATTACATACAAGTATAGTTTTAATTAAAAGACGAACGGAACACATTAACGATATCGTAAATCGTCGCGGTTTCGCTGTCAGTCATTATGTCAAATGCATCTGTTTGTTTGAAGTTTAACGATTGACTGAACTGTTTATGGTTTTAAGTGAATGTCACTCATCTCGGTCGACTTTTAAACAGTTTCTGTCACGACGAATAATTATAAGAGAGTGGTTTCCGTTCTTTGTAATTAGGAAAATTGTGTCGGTGGTTTGTCGATAACGACACATTCGATGGATTTCGAAGATTATTGAATTGGTGTACTTGAATTAAAGGTGGAAGAGAGAACACTGAAATGTATGTATGTATACATATATATATATATATATATATATATATTGGAATATCTCAATTTAAGAAGTTTCGTTTAAAGTCGTTTCACACTTAAGTTCTAAAAAAATTCCCACTTCGGCTTAATATTTATTATCACCTCCCGCCATCACTTCAGTTGAAAGTATGGATTAATTAAGAACTCAAATTAACAAATACAAATGTACAATGTACATACGTATAGTCGTAACGTATCCAGTCATAGAAAACAAAGATTTAAAATCAGTGATTTAAAGGATTCTTTCGAAATGATTCTAAATGATAAGCATATAAGAAAATAAATTAAAACGCAAATAAAATGAAGATCAAAAATTATAAAAATCTTTGAGATTAAGAAGAGAGAGAGACATCAAGAAATGTTTTAAAATTGTCATCAAGTTTCTATTATATTTAATTTATTAATGGATATTAAAATTAATTTTTAACTAAGAAACTCTTACCAAGTCTAGTCTAAAATTATAATATTTTTGTAAGAAGTACAGAAATATTTTTTCACTTGATTTATAAATCTACACTAGTATTTCACAGAAAAATCATAGAGAAGACAACAACAAAATGACACAATAAAATTCTAAATATATATATAAATAAACTGTTCTTGATAAAATTGTGGCATTGTGGCTAAATTCACTTTTACAAATAAAATATTTCTTCATCCCACAAACAACCAAAAACTTTTTCTAGTCAAAAATATACAATAACTCATTATTGATAATTTTTGACCGTTGCTTGCTCGTATATGCATTTCGATGACGATGGCATCAATCTCAGACCTTGATTAAACATTTTTAATTACAAAAATAATTTTGAAGCTTGTGGAGAGAAAAAATATATTTGGTAAGGTTTTTCAGAAAAAAATACATTTTCACTTTGACTTTGACTTTTATTCACTCAAGAAGCTACAAACAAAAAGTTTTAATTAAAAATGATATAAAATTCAGATCAAGCCACAGCAAAATATTTTTTGTATAGATTTTTTTTAGTTTATGAAATGAATAAAGAATTTCTTTATGAATATAAATGTTTATCTTATCAAGAACTAAATATAATTTCAAAAATATACTCTGGTTTCTTTAGAAAGATCGAGAATATATTTTATTAAAAATATATGGTGATTCAATTTAGACTTCCACATAAATGTATTAAAAAAAAATCATGTTATTTTTATTAAGTATTTTTTTTTAATTATATTTTACAATTGTATTGAATTAAACTAAAATACTAAATAAAACATAACCTGATTTTTTTAATTTTTGCGATTTTTTTTATTACTCTCATATGGAAGAATAAATTGAATCACCTATATAAGAATGTTAAACAGGTTTTAAATCATTTCCCTTTAGTAATCTAATAAATGCATAAAAATCTTACAAGATACAAAATCTCTTTTGTAAAATCACATACTGTTCAAATATAATAAATAGCTAGACCACAACTAATAAATATTTCAACAGAGACTTCAAACCTACAAAACGCATTTACATATAAATTCTTCCATTACCGTAACCCACAGACACACATATTATAATCATATTTTATCTGGACTTTTTAATAAAAAAAAAATACAGAAACGGAATACACAGCTTATAATAATAAATAGATTTCGTGAATATTTTTTATAAAATGTATATTTTATCTACTTTCATATTTAAAAAAGTACAAGAACGACGTCGAATAAAAAGAACGTCACGAAATCAATTAAAAAAAGGTTTCATTTAAAAAAAATACATCTATCTAAAAATTTAATTAAAACATCGAGCGTTGTGTTTCTATAAAAGAGGATTCGGTTACGGCGTCCTTTCCGTATTTATGCAATAGAAAGTACCTTTAATCGTTCTTTTAAAAGCAATTTAACGAAACGACAGATTTCAGTGTGAATATATATGTATATATATATATATATATATATATATATATATATATATATATATATATATATATATATATAGAATTTATCAGTTACCAGGTCTCGTTTCAGTTAAATAGAAACTCTACTTCTTATATATATATATATATATATATATATATATATATATATATATATATATATATATATATATATATATATATATATGTATGTATGTATATATTATTTCTGGGGAAAAAATCGTTAACCGATTTTATCTGCGATTAAATTAAAAGTTTATGTTGCATCGTCAAATGAAAGAACCGAAGTCCTCCGAAACAGAACTCTGTACAGATGGACCGAGACCTGTGAATAGAATCTTTTGCGCGAATGTTAAACAAATTACACAATATGCTGATGCGGTTTGTGAATTTTCCAAGTTTATTTTAGAGATTACGACAAAGTTGTTTAACGGAGATAGGATTTGTGATTTAATAATGAATGATTCGATGTCGGGCGAGTGTTTAAAGGTTTAAATTGTTTGAAAGTCTTCGGTGGGTGTTTTTTTTTCCCGGCGACTAGTTGTTACGGTTTAGTCCCCGTTCTACTTATTTAATTAAATGAAAACATCGACTTGAGAAGTTCATTTTTATTTAATAATATTAAAACTGTTCAATAATGTGCAAGGATTGTTTCAGGACAAGCTAGCTTCTTGTTTCGTTAGGATGGTAGGAAAATGAATTCTAACTTTGATTTTCTTCGATGAAAGTGTCATTTCATCGTGTCCATGTTAATATCATTTTAAAGTATATTTTTCGGTCTGTATTTCGGTAACGACGATTATTATTTTTTTTTTCAAATTGGGCTATTGAATTAAAGATGTAAAAGAAACAAATAAGAGCAATTTTCTTATATGAGTTTAACACTGCTCATAAACTAAACGATGCTTTTGGTGCAGGTACTATTAAGGAACTACGGTGCAAGAGTGGTTCTAAAAATTTACAAAAAAACGAAAGCTTTGAAGATGAATAAGGCCATATACGACCTTCTTCTGTTCATAACGACCAACTGAAAGCGTTAGTTCAGCCATAATCACCCACAACATTTCGAGAACTTGCACAAAAGTTCTCGCATGTCGTTTAAAAGTTCTGGTCCACTAAATTAAAAAATGTATATGAATTTGAGGGTCATACACAGCAATTATTTTTCTTTCAACCTTTCCTACTAATACATTACCATAAAAATTTAATATTACGACCAACTGGCTACAATTTATGAATTTATCACACTTCTTAGAATAATAATAAAGTACTGCATGTGAAATTCTTGAGAATATATCAGTTTATAGCACTCAATTAAATTGAATAATACAAGGAATAAAAAAGAATTAGTGGAGAATTGAAAAAAAACTTCTAGGAATTGTTCATACTATTTAAGATGTTTATTTTAATCTTTTGACTTTGAAACAGAATCAAATCAATAAATGTTTCAATTTTCTTCTATAAAAACATTTATCCATTTCATAAACTGAAATGTCTATTTTTAAACTGAACATTCTGATTCTCGGAATATTTTTATAAAATAATATTTTTAACATAATCTCTTATTTAGATTAAACAGAACTGAATAAAAATGTTTCTTTATATTTTCTAAGATATAAGAACAATCTAAATATATCTTTCTGGAAATAAACCACTGATATAAATAAAAGAGTATTTTCTTCGAAGAACTGAAAGAAATCTCGTACAATGTTTTTTCTTTTTAAAAAAGAGACAGGTTTTATTTTTATTGTTTTTTTTTCCTATCAAACAGAAAGGTTCGTTCAATTTTGAGACGAATTACTACTTCATTCTTTACTAAGTTATTTTTATATCAAAAATAATCATGAATGAATCTAACATATTTTAATTTTTCTTAGCGAGAATTTATAATCAAAACGTTTAATTTTTAAATAGCTTTATTTAAAATTATTTATTGGGAAAGACTTTTCTGTCGAATATTATTTATTTATTCACATCTCTCTTTAAACCAATAGCTATTACACTCTTCACCGTCTTTCAATTATTTTCAAACTATGCAATAAACCAAAAATAAATAAACAAGTATTAAATAAAATCACTTATTACTAACAAACTTTATATACATTATTCAACATAAAAATTATAGAAATTTTACCAAATTTTTACAAATTTCCTGACTATAGTCAATATTATTTTATTATTATTTAATAATTTTAAGATTTTTTCAATTAGTTTTTGAAGATAGTTTATAATGTTGTTGCTTTGAAATTATTTTACTTTTCATGATTGTAAATATTGAGAAATCACAATTAGAACACCCAATAAAATATCAATACATCAAAATTGAAACGAATGTTTTTATTTTTCAATACAAACATAGTAAGGTGAAGTTCGTCCTATTGTCAAAAATAATTAATGCCAATAGAAAGGAAACCCTACTTATTTCTAAAAAAAAAAAAAAACAATATTTTCTAGCATTTCTAGACAATTTTCTCCAGTGGAAGTACAAAAAAATATCATCCAACATCATCTCAACTCTAAATTCAGTCAAAACAGCAATTAAACAAAGATTCTCCACGGATTATTTAAGAAGAACATTTACTTTTTACAGATTTCATTATACCATGATATTCTGAATATGATAGAATCGCTATCTAAATGTGCTTGAGCAACAATCAATCAACAACAATAATTAATAATGATTTATTGAACATTTTTGATCTAAAGAAACTTTTGTGGTTTGTGAAATGAAAAAGAATTAATTTGTGAAAACTTTTACATTCCTAGATTTGTACAACTAATAAATAACATGTGTGGTTTATAGATCTTCAACTATAAATATTTTTAAATGTTTCAATAATTTTACAAATACTGATATGTACTTCACGTCAATCACAATGAAAAAAAAGCCATGAAGATCTGTTGGAACACTGTTTCATATCTACCGGTTATGGTTTCAGTTTCAACAGGTCGGAATTAATTATGAGACGATAAGTTGATGCGTACGGTGGCATTTGAGCCACGGCGCGGTGTTACCTTGAACGGCTCTATTATTTATGCAAACGGTTGAACTGGAAGCCGTTGTTTAATACACTGTCAATGTACACATCCGACGTGACGTGTCGCGTGTCTCGGATCTGACCTAATTACGACAATCAGTTCTTTTATTAGATCGCATATGTGTCATTATATACAGCCCGCGACCGTGATTGCGGTCGGATTAATTTTGAATAATGTGACTTAATAGATTGGCCGGCATTACAGAACTTAAACCAAGAGCTTAAGGAATATGATGGTGTTGTTAAACGGGCGTATCGAAACACGAAATTGATTTATCTGTGTGATTTGTTTAAACACGTCCTTAATGAATTATATTAGATGTTAAAATTAATTATGTGCCTTTAAATTGAACCAATCATAAATCTGTTTTAATTAAAATATTTCCTTGTCGTTCTAAGATTTTGAAGTGCCAACTTTAACATTTAAAATAGTATATATCTCAGCCAAACAGTTGGTGTACCCTCACAAAACAGTAGTAAAAGCGATGTGTGTGTCCGAAAAACAGTATATTAGGCACTACAAATTTTTCGCATTCCAGTTGAAAAAAAATGCTGTTGAAACCACAGGAATAATTTGTTCAATTTTGAGAGAAGGTGTTTTGATGCATAAAACTTGCAAAAAATGCTAAAACAGTGAAAGAGGTCCGAAAATACATTAACAACTTTATCGACTTAAAGCTGGCATCTTTTTTTTGACAAAGCATTTGTCAATTACCGTCCACGACCCCGGGGTCGTCGAGCGTAGCGGGCAGAACCCCTTGAATATTAAAAAATAAATTATCTGTCTAATAATAATACAATATTAAATCAAAAATGAGCATATAATCTCTAATTTATTTGTATATTACTTGACTGGCCGTTACAAAAATGATAAAGCATTTCCTAACTATCTTTGAAACAGTTCATATTTGTAACAAATATGATTATTTAAAAAATATCATAAATTGATATTTTGATAAATAAAATATTTTATAGTAATATAATTTAAAAATTCTACGATTTTTTCAAATTATTTCAAAAAATAAAAGATGAAATACCAAAAAAAATATTTATAAAATAAATTCCAATTCTCAAAACATTATGCTAATTTCCTGTACTATTTCCATATTCCTTTTTGTAAATTTTCATCAAATCTCGACACCAATATACCGTGTGAATTCTTATTATTTAAAATGAAAACATAAACCAAAAATAAATCAATACAGATCGATCAATTGTTTTTTTACCCATTCACGTCTGTCAAACTATTTTGACATATTCGAGATTATTTTTTGTTTAGATAGAAAATATATAATTTAGTATTATGTGAAGTGTTTATTATCGAAATATATGAACGAAATTATACAAATTGATTGAGTGGACTGCCTTATAAAAATCTATATTATTATTTTAATAGCAATAACAGGAAATTGTCGTGAGGAAATATTAAAATCAATTACAATCTCTGGCCGGTTTAATTTTTGGAAATTATCTAAAAAATGGTAAACTGAAAACTATAATTGACAAGTATTTTAAGTGTTCTGAATAGAATCACAAATGAATTTGAAAATATAATATATAATCGTCAATATTCTACAATTCAGATAAAATTTGAGTACAAAAAGGTGTTATTTTATTTTTTTTTTAAAAAAAACAGATATATAGAACGAGTGTAAACAGAATACAAATAGTGAATAAAAACCTTTAATGTGAGTACTGTTTCTGAAAATATTTTCATACTAATTTTCCAAATGTGAATCATTTAAATAAGTTTCAGTTTCACTTTAACGGTAAACGTCTACTAAAATATAGTTTTCTTAATTCAATGATTCCATTATAAAGTCATATACTGGAAACTAAATCACGAAGAGATTTGAAACAGAATAGTTTGACGGCATTTACAAGATTTCAAACTGAATAAAATAAATTTAATTTAAATCTAATTATTAACTTGGATTCAAGCAAACAATTAAATCAAAATTATTTGAGTAGGTAAAATTACAAGAATTTAATAGAACTAAGAGATTAAATGTGTTGAATGAATTAGAAACTATTGATGTTTTGAAAAATTTGTCTTGAATTTTTGAGGATATGTTTTAGTTTAAAAATTTATTAATAAATATTATTTGAAATTCAATAAATCACTATTCGCATGCATAAAAAATCAATAATATTAAATAACATTTTTACATGAATTACTGCTATCTATTAATTATTTTCCATTAATAGGAGATTTAATTAGGATACAATATTAATATTTTTTTATGAAATGTTCGTTGTATTAAACTATAAATATTTTATTAAGATTTTTCAATTTTTTATACAATTAATCATTAAATACAATTAATTTTCGAGAATATTATATAAAAATCTAAAATACAAAAATCATTTAAATGTTTTTTTTAATACTTAAATTTCATTTAATCCCCATTTTTTAAAAATATGGAAAGTAGCCCAATAGTCAATATGTCAACAAAAATGTTAATATAATTAATATCACAATATATAACATTCTAAGTTTGTGACTAGAGTTAATCCAGAACATATTTATTAATTTATATTTAATATTTTTATTAGATTATTCGAAATATTTTCAACAAACATGAGTCATTCAAAGAATCGTCCAAATCTCAAAACTCCGAGAGAAAAAACCCGAATGTCTAGCACTCAACTAGATGAAGAATTTCGAATTATGTTATTAGAAATAAGACCTTATATTCTACGACTCGAATCGCCTAAAATATTGAATCTTTGCTGTGTGTGGTTAAGAGCTCTAGAATCATCTCAAGATAAACGATCGAGAAATAAAATTATGAACGAATTATTTCAACAGATCAAACGTGGACGACTTTCAGAACCGTTCTTGGAACTGCCTGAAATGAAAGATGAACTAGACCGCAGTTCAGATTCTTGGACAGATATAACTGAAAGCACGCGAATGTCTTATAAATATATTCAAGAAACTAATGATAATTTGAAAAAGTTCGTCGAGAAATCTAGAAAGATTTTAAATGAAGAAGTTTGTCAGACTGATAGTGAGATTGTACTAGAGCACAAATCTGGTTTGGAGGATAATAAAACAAATTTCAATTCGTATAAAGGAAGAGATAATTTATCGAACATTAATGAATCTTTGTCGAAATTCAATATGAATCAAACAGTTTCAGCGAATGACATTAATAAAATGTTATCGAAGAAACCTAGCCCTGTCGATAAAAATACTTTAGGTAATTATTTAAATGAAATCAGTAATATTAATTGATATTTTTTAAAAATAAAATCATCGTTCATATATATTTTTAATATATTTTTTAACTCATTTAATTAAAAATATAATAAAATGTCGACATTAGAAAGAGAGATATTTATTTTTTTCTATAAATCAGATCGATATTTATCACAATTATATATTTTCAATATTAAACAAGAAAACATGATTAAATTTGTAGCAAACATCCAACACAATGACGGTCATTCTTCGAAGACATATGAAGAAAAATTTGAAAAGAAGTTACTACAAGAAGTCCTTTCACCAAATCGTACAGAGAGTGCAGATGCAGTTAAAAATATATCCGACAGTACTGTCTCGTTAAAAGAATTTATACAAAGTACAAAAAGTTCGCAACAAGCAATAAAACCTAGTTTACAATCCGAAATGAGTTTAACAAAAATCTTATCACAGTTAGAATCACGAGAAATGCTTGAACAAAAGGTTGACGGTTTCGAATCATACATGAAAAACATGCAGGACAAAGTTGACAATTTAGAGAAATCACTTCATATTTTACATGAGAGAAGTACGGGTAAAAATAAAGATTTCGCGTACGAGCTCACACAAATCGGTAATTATGTGAAAAACTTAGACGAAGCATCGACATCGTTGAAAATATCTTACTCCCAAACTATGAGCCATTGGAAGAGAGTTTGTAAGACTCTGACGCAAAAGTTATCAACATCCAAGACAAATTTCAGACAAATTCAAAACGTGCTCGAAAAGTTCGCAGAGAAAACGCAAGATTTAAATAATTTGAGTACTGTTGTGCCTAAACTCGAGCAGAAAATAGGCGAAGAAATACAAAAACAGAACGTTAAAATCGAACAGAAAATCGAGGATGTTTACATGCAATGCGATAGTCGATTAACTGATATCTCGGAGGTGTTTCGTGAAAATCTAAAATCTAAAAACGATATTCTAAATATTTTAGATAAGATCAAAAAGATGCAATACATTCGTCTCCAGAAGGAGTTGCTGACATTAAGCGCTGATCCTGCGGAGAAACAAATCGGTAACGCGAAGAATCTCAATAAGAAGATATCAGAACTAGAAAACGTTATAGTGAAGACGAAGAAGAACAACACGAAACTCGAACGTGTACTTTTACACCAGATAAAAGCAATCAAATCTGATAAAGCGATACACGAATGTGCGCTCGAGATGCAAATGATCATACAAAGAGCTAAATTCATAGCTAATACTTCGGATGTAAAATCGACTGGAAACGAAATGGTTACACATTTTAAAAAATACTCAGAGTTACTCGCATCGCAACAAGTAGCCTCGTTGGCTACATTAATTAAGCATAAAGAAGATGTGGAGAAAATTGATGAACTTGAATCGAAGTACTCAGATATTAAATTCTAATACAAATATATTTATAATGTGTCTTTTATTGTTTGTTTATTTCTTTAAAATACTCTTTTATACTTTTACAACTTGTTTATTTTTTTATAAAATAATAAGACTATTTTATAATTATTTTTGCACACGTAATATGAATAAATATAGTTTTTATTGCACTGTTATTCTTCTTCAACTGAACACTACAATCAACTTGAAAAAGTTGATACATATATATATATATATATATATATATTACAGATATAAAAAATTATTCAAAAATCGAAATTCGCAAATATATAAAATTTATGAACCACAAAAGAGCTATAATTATCATATATGATAGCCGGTACCATAATCTTAAATTTAGGCACACGTATTTTCTTTTTCAATCATCAGTTCACTATAAAATGATTAATTATTCAAAAGAATATTCGAATATGAAAATGTCCTACTTTCAACTTAACAGCACACAAAATTGCAATTATTTTTTTAAATAACAAGAATTATGAAAATATAATAAAAAACATATTTATTAATTTAAAAGACCTTGTTTTTAGATGCAACTTAGAACATAATTATAATATAAAAATAAAAACCAAAAAAGAATTTTTATTTATAAAATTTACAAATATTTAGTCGTTACTTTCAATATTCAATATATTTTTCAAAATGTTATATGTGAGAACACTATAACAGTTTCAATCATAATTAATACCATAATAAATGTTAACACTGTAGAAAATGAGTTAAAAGATAATACAAGTAAAGAGTGAAAGAGAGAAAGAGCGAGTTTATGTCATACAAATATGTGTAGTTTATCAGCTATTTTTGATATTGTTACATTTTTATAGTTTAACAATTTGAAAATTGTAAAATAAGTTGAAATTCGATAAATTGTAATAATTTTTTCTAAAATTAGAAAATCTTAATAAATTTTATACAAAATTTCCGATGTTTGTAAACTATAAACCCAGAAAATACACAACATTTTAATTATCAGAAAAGAAACATAATCGTACAAAAAAATATTAATAAGATTTACAGACAAATTATATTAACCCCCAAATCCAATTAAATCAGATTTACTTTAATAGATCAATTAATATATTTTTTTATTGGTTGACTGTTAATAAAAATGTATTGAAATCAGTAAAAAAAATTTAGATAAATTTCACTTGTTCTAGACACAATGACAAAAATTCAAATTATCAACAAAAAATACTAATTATATTAAAAAATACGAATAAGAATCGAACAAAAATTATATTAATCAAATTTTATTCAGCATCAAATATCTTTTGAATAAATAAAGTTATTCTGTTCTTATATTGTTTAAAAGTGTTAATAAAATTGTATGAAAATGAATAGAAAAAAAGTTAATATTTAAATACAAAAATCTACTAGATGTTTTAATATTTTACTTAGTATTTTTCAATGTTCACTTTTAAAACCTACGACTAGAAGCAATCTCGTACATTCATAAACAATTTAAATCTCATACTCATAAGATGAAAAATGCTTAAATATTGCCAGAAGAATATCAAGCTTAATTTAATAGATTTTCAAACATTTCTATACAATCTACTGGTATTTTATTTAAATAATTAATTTTAATTTATTGAAAATTTTCAATTAATTTATTTCAAATATTAAAAAAAATATCACGATTTTACAAATAATAAAAGACATACCTTTATTTCACTGCACTTGGCCAATGTAGCGAATCAGGTGATCAAGCAACCACAGACCGACATGTGGACGACAAACTTCATAAATTTTGACCACGTGGTCGACAAAAAAACTGTTATAAACCGAAAATAAAAGGGCAGTCTGACAAACTATATCGATCAATCGAATGTACATAGATTTATTTAACGATTTCACAACAACAATCCTATATTTTCGTTTTATAAATGGTAAAAAAAATGATTTTAAAACGACAAAAATTCACTCCCGCCGAACTACTCCACACGATTAGTCTAACTGAGGGGAGAGGTAAGCGATTGTGTAGTTTCTAGAAAATTTATATTTGATCGAGTAGCATGGAATATTTATATACGAATTACACACTGAAATAAAAAGAAATAGATATACGTTATTTTTGGTTTTTATACGATACAGAAAAGGAGAGAAAACATATTTTGTATAGACGGTAAATGTTCTATTCGATACAAAGATTAATTCCTACAAATAAAACCGACAAAAAAGAAAAGATTTATACTGGATTTATGAAGAAATTCAGTGTGACATATTTTAATAATCAATCACTAATCTCTATAATTTACAAATTATATTTTTTTTAATGCTAGATAAAAAGTATTATTCATTTTTTGTAATCTATAAACATACTTTTTAAAACACGTGTAATGACATATTGAACAAAAATGTTTTCATTTTATTTGATTCGAGAAAAGATTAATATAATGGATAATAAATATATATTCAGTTTTATTTAAACACATCAAAAGTATTTTGTCAAAAATGTATAAGTTGTTTTATAATTTCATACTGATTTCAAATCTGTCATTTTATTTTTATCATATATAAACAATTTTCTATCTTGTATATCAATCGACTTGTTATTTAACTATTTAGAATGAAGTAAGGGAAATATTTCAATAGATTCACTCGCTTTATGAAAGTATAACATCATATTTTCAAACTGTATACCGCAACTAGGATTGAATATAATGTAATACTTTTCATATAACAATACAAAATACTACTTTTACAAATGAATTATTTTTTCCACTACAACTCACATTTTTGTATCAAATATGTTCAATGAATTATTGTTGATTCTTGCTTCTATCCATTTCTATGACAATTCTGGTCATTTTCGAATCGAGAAGATACAAAAAAGTTTTAATTTTTTTTAATATACCAAGCAAAATACCAACATACAGAAAAAATATTTTTCTATACTTTGGCACTCTGATATGCGTATAAGATACGATTATAAGCAATTTATTGAACATTTTTTATCTTAAAAAAAATTATAACATGTAGAACGAATAACAAAAATTCTTGTGAGAATTTTTTCATTCCGTCTCTTCTGATCTACTACTAATTAATTAAAACGTTCATTTGTTCATATTTTTCTCTGCCTATTTCAAAATTTATTTTTTGTTCTTTTTTCGAACTTATGTAAATCGTTCTACTATACAAATTATTCTCATTTTTATAATGTTTTATTAAATAATATATTCTTTTTACATTTAAAGTGTTTCTTCACTTCATAATTTTTTTTAATCAAAATTTATTCAATAAATTATTTAAGAAATACAGAAAAAGATTTTTTCATCGAAGAAAAAAATACTGTTAACGAAATGCGCATAAGTATCGATTAAAACTTATCAATATTTATTTATTGAACATTTCTGTATTAAGAATTTTTTTATAGTTTATAGGGTGACAAAATAACTCATTTATGAAAAAGTTAATTTAACCATAGTGCCGTAATTGTATTGTAATAAGTTATTTTTCTATATAAATATATATATATATATATATACATATATATACATATACATATATATATATTAGATGTAAAAAATAATTCTGTGCCTTTGAATCAATCATAAATCTTTTTTACATTAAAATATTTTCTCATCTTTTTAAGTTTTTGAAATACTAACAATAATATTTAAAAAACACTACATATCTTGGTCGGTTGACATAACCTCACAAAACAGCAGTAAACACGATAGCAACCGAAAAGAAGAATATTGGAAATTGGATACTTTTCGCATTTCAGTTGAAAAAAATGCTACCGAAGCCACGGGAATGATTTATGCAGTTTTGGGGGAAGGTGTTGCGATGCATAAAACATGAAAAAATGATAAAAAAAGTGGAAAAGGTCCGAAAATGAATTACGACATCATCGAATCAAAGCTACTATTTTGTTTCGACAAGTAATTCTTCAGTTATCAGATAGATAGAGCAAAAGTTATATTAAAAAAATGGAAGATGTTTTCAAGACTGACACGTATTCCGTTTTTCCATAAACTTTCAGTTTCTATAAAAAAAAATAGCACCGAATTAATTTGTGCACGTAATATTTTAATATTCTTAATGATATATTTGTGTTTATGATAGTGTAATCTATTTCGATCATCAACACTACAATAATAATTTCGATATGAAAAACATTGAAAATTTTGTTGTATAATACAAGCAAACAGATTGAATTCAGATTCGAATACGTAGTACCCTGTCGAAATTAATGCGTTTCTATCTTGAAACACTTATTGTTTAAATTGCTTTCATCAGCATTAAACCAAAATCCAATCAACAATCCAATACATATACAATATATACATATTATATATATATATATATATATATATATATATAATGTACATATGTATATATAGATAGATAGATTTCGATATCAGATTGTGAGTATGGATAACTATATACGAATTCCATGAGGATAAGTCTCTTAGGTTTACGCTAACATTCCGCGATGAAGCGACAATATTGTTTACTCTGAACCCCACTCGTGTCCAGTAGAGAGCTATTCATTTTATAGCTGTGACGATAGTGTACGATGATGGCACACGTCGAACGTGTAATTCGTACCTTCAATATTGGCTCACATTCTTCGACTGTTTCAATAAAAAATCAACGGTGCGTTCCGGGATAACGTAAATAATAGAAGGACAATGAAGATCTTAAAAATAGATCGAATTGTCCACGTGTAAATATTTGGTTTGTTTAGGTGGATGGTTATAAATAGAAAAATGTAGTTTTTTTTCCCATGTATTTCTATAATTTGTTCAGTTGTTGTATTAAAAAGAATATTTGTATTGTACAGATTTCGGAGAAATGAATGTTATGTGATATTACTGTGTACAGGTTTATGAAAATGGGTGTTGTTTGGAAAAATCACAATACAGATGTGAAAATAGAATTGCTGTATTTTTGGACGAGATATTCAGCTCAATAGAATATTTCAATAAGAATGTTATAAAAAACAGTTTTTTTCGAATTCAAGCTCTCTTTACTTTGTTTTATTTAAATCTGAATATTTAAAGACTGTATACACACAATTTTATTAATAAAAAGGATACTCTGTTCTTTTCGAAACACTAATAACCATTCCATCATTTATTATCATTTCACCAACTTTCTAAACACACACTTTTTTCTAACTAGAAAAGAGAGGTGTTAGAAATATATTTCTATTTAAAAGAATCTATTTTAAAAATATTGATTTTTCAAACTAAATAAATAAATTAAGTTGAGATAATACCTAGAGAGAATAAAAAAAATGAGATGTCATCCAATTAAATATCTTGATTGTATCAATTATAACATTTATATCTTTTATTTTATTATATAGCAAAATCAACATTGTCCTTTTTTAAAAAAAAATATTATTTTAGCAAACCTCACTTTTTAATCTTCTAACTCTTATCATTTGGTTATTAGCCCAGTTAAATATTTTCTGCATTTAAGAACACAATTTTGGTCTTTTTAAAATCTCTAAGATCTTTAATACAGAATTTTCTTATTGCAGTATTCTATATCGTTGATTAATCAAAGAATTCGTACTTTTTCAAGAATGAATTCTCAACCTGTGACTAATTTACTTTCAAAAATTAATTGTTCAGATATCCTGGAAAAATAAAAAAATTTCTGATCAAAAGAGTTAAATAATTGATTATTAATAATTTTTGATTTTTTCTTACATGTATTTCTATTTTGATTCCATCATCTTCAAAACTCTAAGGTACAGAGGAAGATTTATGAGATTTTTTTGTACCTTGTCTATCTAAAAATATCAATATAAATAACAATTTTAAAATAATCAATTACGATTTATTGAACATTTTTGGTCAGGAAACTGTTTCGTGATTTGTAGAGTGAAAAGTTACATCAAATTATCAACAAGCTTTTCTAAAAAGCTAAGTATTGTTTATCTTTTAAAAATGAACAATTTAATATATTTATATATTACTAGATATAAAAATTAATTCAGTGCCTTTTTTATAGAAAATGAATATTTATTTACAGAAAAATGGTATACATTTCAATCCTCAAAATATCACCCATTATTTTATACATCTTTGCTCCATCTGTCGGGTAACTATCGAATATCTTGTCGAGAAAAAGATGGAGGATTTGACACGATAAATTCGTCAATATATATATGTAGTGTTTTTAAATGTTAAGGTTGGCACTTGAAAATCCAAAAATGGTAAGAACATATTTTAAATTAAAACAGACTTATGATTGATTTAATTTAGAGGCACCGAATTATTTTTTACACCTAATATATTACACAAATTAAATTTTCTAAATTGAAAAATATCAGTTGAAATATTTAATAATCTATACTGTTTGACAGAATACATAAAAGCAAGTTTCAAATCAGTGCTATAAACGAGTATACATATTTCTAAAGATAATTTGCGAATAATAATAGCCTCATAATAAAAACTTGAAAACACTTGAATATAAATGATTACAATATAAAAAAGTTTATGAATAGAAAATGAAAGTTTTTTTATTCATATTTTACAAAATCGATTAATCGACGAATAATGTTTAGAGTGAAAAGTGTAGATATAATATTTCATTTCTTGAATTTGATTCTGTTCAAAATTGAGAAGCGAAAAAAACAGATCAAACGGCATGTCTATATTTCAGTGGATCATCGGCCTAGAATCTGACTACATCCAGTACATATTAATTATAGAAGATTGGTTACAGGAACGTGTATATACGGTTCAGAGACTTGGACGCATTTTAATTGCACGATTGAATCTCGAAACGAGTATACATCGATCGGCGACCAACAATCGAGATAATCAAGTATACAGTCGCATAAAGAACGGCGTCCGTTGATGCGGAGCCGGCGTTGTGCCCGATCGATTAGGTTTATTAGAACGTTGGACGGTTTTTTCCCATCCTCCCTACACAGATATTCTGAATGTTTCAGTTTGCTAAATCGGTTATTCGCATATATCGATCCGTTCAATAATACGGTTCAAATGACGACATAATTAATGTCATATCGTGTGAAGAGAATGTCAACGGTACTTGTTGTTCTTGGATAGTGATGAATAGTTTGTTCCACGGCGTCTATTATTATCTTCGTCATCTCGTAAGATTTTTCTCGTTCATTTTGTCGAAAGATTTTTTTATTAGTCTGAAAGTTTTTCGTTTCTTATATTTCACGTTATACGAAATAAAGTAAAATTCAATGTCGCATTTTTTTATAACATGTTTAAACATTTGATTATTCCGCGAAATTCTCATTTGGATTTCAACCTTTTCACTTACCCTGTCAGGAATATCAGCACAAGAAACTATTAGGTTGGTGCAAAAATAATTGCGATTTTTTATTATTTTAAGTTTGGTAACGATTTTTCTAGTTACCGTTATCTTTTGTTATAATCATCTGATACATCATTGTAAACAATGAAATCAAAGCGTTATTTTAGACAAAAATCTTCCTGGCAGGTTTTCCTTTCTTTAATAGAAAAAAAAATTTAGTCGCAATAACAGAACTGTATTCTCGAAAAATATATGAAAACGAACAACCCCCAACAAAATATAAGAAAATATAATAAAAAATTAAAATTTATATTCTTAAAACATACCGAGAAAAACTATTTAAATTCTATTCTACTCGATCACGTAAAATCTACAACACACGGATTACAAACGCCGTACCGGACTCATTCGAACGGACATCCTCCATCGAACAATTTCACCCAATGCACTATTGACATCCACCAATAAATACACTTATTAACATTCAATAGACGTACGACTCCTCAGCGTGAATTTATAACTACAGATATGTCAATTAAAATTCAAACAGTGTTACCAAAAAAAAGGTAGATTCACGAGCGGATAAATCCAGAATGCACACGGCGTTCATAAATTATATCTTTGCGCGCGTGCATGCCGTTTAAACTGGTCAAACATTTATCATTACAAACTTTAGAATCTATCGATGGTTTCGAATCATTACTTTTTAGTTTTCAATTATTTCCGAAGAATATTTGATATATATTCTCTAAAATAACAAATACATACATATATATATATATATATATATATTAGGTGTACACATTAATTCGGTGCCTTTTTTATAGAAAAAGAGTATTGCTGAAAAATGAAATACATTTGAATCCTCAAATTATTAATTTATATAACATTGCTCCATCTGTCTGGTAACTGACGAATCCCTTGTCGAAAAAAAGATGGAAGTTTTGATTTGATGAAATCGTAATGCATTTTGGGACCACTTTCCCTTTTTAACATTTTTTCATGTTTTATGCTTCACAAGATGTTCCTCTAAAGCTGAACAAAGCAGGTTCGGTAGTATTTTTTTCAACTGGAATACAAAAAAAATGTTCAGTGCTTAAAATGCTGCTTTTCGGATGCCATAATATTCACTACTACATTGTGAGGTTATGCCAGCTGATTGACCAAGACATATAATATTTTTAAATTTTAAGGCTGGCACATCAAAATCCTAAAACGACAAGAAAATATTTTAATTTAAAACAGAGTTATAATGGATTCAATTTAAAGGCACAGAATTAATTTTTACTATATATATATATATTCAATTTTAAAAGCTAGTTGTTATCAACCAAATCGTTTACTGAAAGATCAACCACGATGATTCATTATGCTAAGCTGTCAGCTCATTTGTTTTTGATTTCAATCCAGCCGTATTTTATTTATCTTTTCATTTTATAAAGTGAAAATATATAGGTATAGGTGTGTATATATATATATATATATATATATATATATATATATATATATATACACCTTTAAACACGCACATATATATATATATATATATATATATATATATATATATATATATATATATTATTCGTGCACAAATATGCCCGCGCAGATTGAACTTCTTCCGGGCGAATAAACAACGGAATCGACGTTTCTTCAACTTGACCTTCATCGGACGAACTGAAGAAAAATCACTATATAATTTATCAGTACAGCGATAGAGAAAAATCTTGTTTTTCAGAGAATGTTCTTTGTATGATGGCGCACTCAGTCCTATATAGATAAACATATTTCCGTTTGTTTTGATTCCCTAAATCAAAATTTGATTAGGTACATTTTTTTATGATAAATTATCCACGATAAGTTATTCATACGAAAACAGATTATTGATGGTGTTAATGGAACGAGTTGATCGTGTTTGTGAAAAGATGTTAAATAAACGTGTTAAATATCGATAATTTGTCATGTTTATTTTTCTTTAATTTTTATCTTTGTTCTTGTGTGTGTGTATGTGTATATATATATATATATATATATATATATATATATATATAAATAGATAGATAGATAGATAAATAGATATATAGATAGATATAAAGAGAGAGAGAAAGATTTGTAAGCAAACAGATATAAAAAAATATTTTATGGAAAAGAAATCATTAAACTATATCTATAACTTTAACTATTTAAAATTAAAAAAAAAGTGTTTAATATCACCAAACTGAAACTTGATGAAAATAAATCAACAATAAGTAACTTTTGTTTTTGGTATTGTCGTTAAATTCATTTTAACGAATGATTTTTCACTTCTACAAAAACTTTTCAGTGCCTTAACGCTCTGAAAATAATGATTGATACCGAAATAAACATAAAGAACAATCACAAATTACCAGTAATCAATTTTTGAACATTTTTGATCAGGAAAAAACATGTAGTTGTGCAAGAAGTATTTTTATTATTTATAAATAACAGAACAGTTATTTCAGTACATCGTACTTTACAAAAACTAATCTTATTGAAATTTAAAGAATTTAATCAAGAATATCTACTCTAGTACCGATTTTATTGATGTTATATTTATTGTATTATATTTTATCAAGTATATAAAATATTTTTCCAATCTTCACCGCTATAAGAATCCATTTTCATATCACTGTTATTAAAAATAAGAGATTATAAAAAAAACATCTCGTTTATTACACAGATAAAACACAATCGACTACATTTAATCAAATTTTTAAAACACGTACAGTGATCTCTTTTATATAGCTATAAAAAAAACGTAGCCAATATATCTCATCTATTATTGATTAAGTCAGTAAGATTTCGCATACCCTCTAAGGGCATCTAGGACATCTTTGATATTCACGACAATCCTTTAGTTGTAATATTTAAGATCGATTCGAATAGCTCGTAAACAATCACAGCTCTCATAATATTACAAAATTATTTTTATGGAGATCGTATAAAATATCAAATGTCTGATATATTATTTCGAGTGGACACGTACGGGTCGGTTTATCTATAGGGGTGAGTTTAGACAGTATCCGAAATCTATAAAAAGCGAGAAAAAACTCGAAGAAGTTCTGTTTGAATCGACAGCTGGTGATTGATTTCGACAGGTGTTACGTGTTTAATCAAGTTTATTTAAGATTCGAAAACATTTATCTGCGTATATGCGTTTATATATATATATATATATATATATATATATATATATATATATATATATATATAATAAGTGCGCCTTTCTTAAAAAGACACTTGTATTTTTCAAATTTTTACCGAGAAAATGATTAATTTTAAACTAAATTAATTCTAATCTGATTTCTTTGACAAATCAATTCTTTTTTCATTCCAGAAACCGTAAAAAAGTGAAAAGATTATTCTATAATTGAATGTTTTGAAAATATTCCATCGTTCTCACATCGAAATACACATAAGTATTAATCAAAAATTACCAGTAATGATCTTTGAACACTTTTAATTAGAAAAATGCTTAATGGTTTATGGAGTGAAAAAACACTTCATTTGTAAAAATCGGGAAGTATATTTTTCAAAATGAAACAACAGATTCATTTTTTTTCATTTCGATAAAGATATAAAAAATATTAAATCTATTTATCACATTGTGATGATTCAATTTGGATCTTAATAGGAAAACGACAAGAAGATTTGTTTTTTTCTTAAACAGACAATATTCTTTTCTATAATTCTAACAGAAGAATTTGAAAATTTTTTTTGTGGTTTGTGAGATGAAAAAAAATTCGTTTGTGAAACTGAATATAGTCATAATATCAATATTGCCTATTTTGAGTAATTATCATACATAAAAGTATTTTTAAAAAATCTACACATGTTTAAGATTCATCTATAACAAGACAATTTTAAAAAGAGTACTCCCTTTCTTTCTAATATTATTTAATAGAATTGGGATAGAAAAATAAGTATTTTTTTCTAGTTCTGTGCTCACTTTGACTTTTACTTGATTAAACAAATATATTTTACCACTAATTATATCGATAGAAAATAGGGACAAATTTATCGACAGAACGATCTCGTTATAAAAGAAAGTATTTATAAACACAAAGACAAACAAAAATTCATGTGAATCTTTTCTCATTGAGTTTGTTTTATCAGTGATCTTCGAACCAAATTCGACTAAATGTATAACGCAAAAAAATTATGCAAAATATTTATATTTTTATTATTAAAGAATCTAATTTTTAAAAAGTTTAAATATATAAAAAGTGAAATGCAAAATCTTTTATTTTATGTTTTAAAATTTGAAGTAAATTTTGAAATTGTTTTATATTTCTTTCAACGTGTTAAAATAAAAACGTTTTGCAGTCTTCAATAAATCAAAATACAAACATTAACTCAAATTCAACGAAGTAGAAATAACTTGAATTTAATTAAGAGTTTAAAACGAAAATATTTTATATCCAAATTATTATTTACATTTTTATATATCAAAGAGTACAAAGAGTAGGTTTCCGTGAAAAAATGTTTGATCTTTTCAAACCCATGAACTGGAGAATATTATTCAAAGACTATGGTAGCTTGTAGCTCAAATATTATAAGATTCTTTAATTAAGTTTATGCATTAATTAATACTCTGAATTTCTTTTCAATGATTTTTAAGAAAAATTGAATTTCGTATTCTAAGAATTAAAAAGACATGATTGATGAACGTTGTATATTATTAGGCAAAAAAAATATTTTTTTATTGAAAATTCTGTCTGAATTAAATAAAAGTTATATAGAATTATCAATGTTTAAAAAAGTGAATAAGATTTATGGTATATGAAATGAAAAAATATTTAATGAATTAATTTCGTATTGTTAAATTTTAATTCAGATAACAAATCGTTAAACATGTAATTCATAATCCGGTTTGATAAAACCATTTCTTTAACATAAAAATCAGTGATACATTTAAAACAAAACACTTTAAAAAAAGTGTTATGGGTATCGAATTACCAGTTGGAAAATTCATACGATAAAGACAAAAAAAGTACATGTTTTTATTCCAGCGACGGTTCGGAAGTGATGAAAAAAAAAACACCTAATTATTCGTGTTTCAGAGATTCCAGTCGCAGCGTTACTACTCAACATACTCACTGAGGCAGAACTCTTGCGAGCAGACATACATTTAGCATACGGCCCCCACGACCCCCACCAACAAAATCCAAATTGTCGCCCAGGTGCCTTTCAACAAATCCGCATCCATGTTTTACTTCTGAACCCTTTTCTGATTACCATTTATTTTCCATAACGGATATCGTGAAATATACACAACGTGGATATTTTATCGGTGCTTGCTTTGGAAATCTTTAACGCACCTTTAATCAGTTTTCAGATGAATTAATCATCCTGGATCAGATTTTATTTCACAAGAAATAGAATTTATAATCAAATCAAAAATGTAACTGTTCGATTTAAATCTTAAATAAAAATATATCAAATATATTATTCACGAACTGGTTTAAAACTCCAAATATTTTGAAATAAATTCACTTTTTTAAAAAAAATGTACGTCACCAAAACACATTTCCTTTTTCACTGATTCCAAAAAATCAACATTTCCTCTCCAAACAACCTTAGTTGTTATAATTAAATCCTGCTCTATTTAAATGTACTAATATTTATTTAAATAAGAATGTAAAGGTACGTTTAAGGGCTATGTATACACATTTTTGTACATTCTGTATCCCTATAATCGTTACAGCACGTTTTTTTGGACAGCACCTGTATTGATCATCTCACGACATTGGCAGTGTCTACATCAAACTTTTTTTACTGTTCACCTGTATATATAACATTTTTTACATCATTCTTGTATTAACTAATGATATATTTTCAATGAGAAACGAAAACTCGATATTTTATTTCCTTTTTCTTAAAAGAAATGAGTCTAGATTCTTTTTATAATTTAATTAATAAGATTTTATGTATAGAAAAAAAATAATATCGAGTTTTTAGTGGATTCAACCCTGTAAATAGTCCGTTTTGTAAATAATTTGTATTGTTACTAACTACACTGTAAATACAATGCACCGAATCAAAGTTTTTTTAGTGTGGCGTTGTAGAGTAGAATGGATACAATCCTATGATCTTTGTATAAAATAATTATTGAAATATGTGTACCTTAATGTAAATAATCATGAAAGTTTACCTTCTATCCATATTGTTTTGTCAAACCTTTCGTTCTGTAAATAAATCTATTTCTTCCACCTTTGAAATTTCTTCCATATAGTAGTTTACTTAATCTTTTCTGAAAACCAAAACATGACACAACATTTTTTTATAGTTAAATATAAGAAATATATTTTTATTCGATTCAAGTTTAGTTTCAAATATAGATAGAATTGGTTCAAAATTAAGTCAAAAAGTGTTACATTATACAACTGAATCGACAAGTCAAACATTTATAATTTTACAGAAAACGGAAAAAGCTTAACCATCATAAACCAATCAATCGTAATCTTAAAACACATTGATATTTTTTATGTTTTTAAAATAAACATGCTGAATCACTTTCATAAATAGACTTTTCTATCATTTCAAAACCCACATATATTTTCTTATCAAAAATGAATTGTTGGTAATTTTTAATTGTTTCTTTTAGGCATTTAAATGATGCTAAATCTCAGCATCCTTAGAGAGTTAATATACAAAATTAAGAGATTTAATATACTAATTTTTTCTACCTTAGTGCTCTAAGAACAATGTCAGGAAGGTTCTTAAGCAACAATCAAGAATTATTAGTTTTTATCAATTAAACATTTTTATAAAATGAGATAAAAATTCATTTATCAAATAGAATTTATCCACAGTGATCAAACTGTATTCTAAATCATTTTTTACAATAAGTCGGGTTACAAGTTATATTTTCAACACGATATTTAAAAAAATATAATTTTAAATGTTGGTCTTGAATAATCGATTCAATTGTATTTTTATAAAATAAATTCGAACTTAACTGATAAAAAAAATATCGAATTTAATTTTGATTAAAACTTGAATCATCTAGAATTGTTCGTAGTGATAATTGCATCGCTTTAATTTATAAACATTGATTTTTTTAAAAAAGTTAGAAATACAAACACTATGCTTTTTTATTTCAAATAAATCTACATTAAAAACAATTCATGTAAATGACGACAAAACATGCGAAAGTTTAAAAAGTACTATCAAACTCAATATACCTTTTTAGTAACACTCTGATAGATTCCTATTTAGTTACATTCTAACTGCATAAAAAAATTAGAGACGGTTTTGTCGTCAACACTGTGGATTAAAATCAGCGCTGCATTCAGAATTTGCATCTTTGATTAATCTTTATCTCTCGAATAAATCTGTTATCTGAAAAAGAAAAATCTATATTAATTCCATGAAGTTTATATCTTAAATTCTTTTTTTATTTTTAACATATTAAATTTCTTTTTTGTAAATGCATACAAAATGTTACAAGTAATATTTCTTTCTACATGATACAAATATTGATAAATTACACCCAGTAAAATGTATTTCAATGTGAACGTCCTTTACTTTTTATAATGATATTTTTACGACCAAATTGCTTTTATTAGCGGTTTTGTGAAATGGTATAACATAAAACGTACTTATAACCAAACTATATTTTTTTTAATCAGACACTAAATACATTAATAAAGTCACGTATTTACAACTTTCGTTATAAATAAAATTTAGCTGACATCTGTTAATGGCTGGTCGTTATTTACTTTTTGTTACTTTAGTTATTGTTAATTTTGATTCGAATATATTATTTTATGTTCATAAGAGGTCATGTCCGTTCGATGTACTCATATAATCATAGTTATATTTTTTCTTCTAAAACTACTAAGTTAATTAATACTAGAAAAATATTTCTGAAGATAAAATTTTACATTGAATTAAATAAAATATTAATGAATATCAAATTAAAGTCATTAAACGCATTTAAAACTAGTCACAAAAGTTCTACATATTTTCGTTATGAATTTTAAATTAAAATTTAGTACCAAATATTACATACTTTTTTTATTACATCAATTGTATTATATTAGTAAACATATCAGAATTTTCTCCAGGATTTATGGACAGAACAGATTTAAAATGTGTTAATAAACACTTCAATGTGTTCGCAAACTATAATTTTAATATTATTATAAAATACTGAGACTTTATTATTTTTTAGAAATTATTTTATATTTCTTACAAAATTTAAAATATTGAACAACACTTTAATAAAAATGTACTTTTAGAAATATTAATTGAATTTATTAAAATATGGACAGTGTTAATTGTGTAAAAATATAAAAATTCTCATTTTTAAAAGTTTAACATCATGAGATCTATTAAGTAGTCTTACAAGTTTAGTCCAAAGCAAAACTAGATTTTGATAGGGGTTTAAGATACCCTTAAACTTAATTGTTTGGTTGGGATATCAATTTGTGTTCTTTTTGTATATTTTTTCGATTTCTAATCCATTAAGACTTAATAAACTCTAAATGCATTTTATAAGAAATACCAATTTGAATTTAAAAAAGTATAATTTAATACAAAAAATTTTTTGAGATTAAAACTCCAAAACATGTTTTAGAAAATAACATTCAAAGGAGTTAAATAACCATTTTAATAAACATTGGTTTGATGCTATTCATATAACTGTTTTAGAATCAATTCGCATACATAGCTATTTAGTTATCAGTAATAAAAGTTAAAAATATACATATAAGTTAATTATCAACCGTTATCAAAAGGAATCGTTAATAAATGTGATTTGGTCTGTAAAATATGGAAAATCTACTATTATGCCATCTTAAATCTGTTAGTGGTGTATGAACGTATAATGTCGGAATAAACTCTTATAACTTTACTATTAGGTTTGATAGTTATTCTCTTTAATCCCTTTTTTCTATAATACGAGTATACTATCGAATATTGCTTTTCGTTTACAAAAGAATTAATTAATAAATTTTACAGTGCCAACTGAACGCCTCGAGCAATATAATGTCGACGACTCCTGCGAGCAGTGTGAGTTACTCGTCAGTACAGAGCAACCATCATCAAAACAGTCAACAAACTCAACACAATCAAGAACTGTACACATTATGACGGCACGCACGTGCGGTACGCCACGTGCAGCTACCGGATTCGCCCGTCAGACACGCAACGATGGGCAGTAACGGAGACGGTGGTGACGTCGGAAACGAATTTGCAACGACGACGTCGTCGTCGTCGTCGCAACGCCACCTGCACGGGTCGTCGACGAGCGGTGCTAACGGCTCGGTCGGTAAACACACGTGCATCCTCCGACACGGTACGATGCGAATGTCATAGCTGATGGAGGAAGACGTTAACGACGTCTACCTGTGAGTTATGGTTCACGTCAATGGAATACAACGGTGAAAAGATACACGGGTTTCTTTTGTGATAAGTGTGAAGAAGTTATATGAATGTCGATAACAAAAATGATAAAGGTTTTTGAGAAGTCCTTATCTATTTTCATTACCGCGAACATATATAATTTTATAAACATTAATAAACATGTTTACATAAACATGCATACATATAGACATACATCCCTCATATATATATATATATATATATATATATATATATATATATATATATATATATATATATATATATATATATCACCGTTTTACCTCATTTTGCTACGTATGAATGTGATTAAAATTACATAAATATGAAAATTCGTTTTGTAAATAATACATCAGCAATGAAACATATTAAAACATCATATTATATTAATACATGTTTATAATAGAAATAGAAACGGATTACAGTTTAAACGCAATATTTCTATTTTTATGCATTGCTGTTATATTAATTGGCTATTATATTATTATTAAACATTTATACACAGATTAAAATATATTAATTATAATAAATAAAACGTATTGTAATTTTATTCGAGATAATTTTTTAGTAAACAAGAAACGTTTATTAAATTTTAACGTTATTTGATTCTAAATACAAAGATATCTCATATAATTCTTTTTATTGAATACTGAAAATCCTCATTTTTTAAGTCCTGTCTTATTAAAAACAGAAGAGACTGGCTAGCATCGAGTATACGTAATTGAAATACAGAATTCTAAGCAAAGCAGCGTTCTAGGGAATTATTACCTTATATACTGTATAAATAGAGATGCGAAGTAATGAACTAGTAGTATAGAAACGAAGATTTATTAATTAATTAAAATTACAAAATCGAAAATATTATGAAATAAAATTACAAGTTTTTACATTTTTATATAATGAAACATTTTAAATTAATATAAATAAAAGATAATAAAATTAATTTAACTTTGAGCTGCAAAGCGCTATATAGAAAGAGTTAAAAGGAAACACATTCAAAAAAAATATTAACTTTAAAAAATATATAAGTATTTAAAAATATGAATTTATCAATCATCAAAGAGTATTTTCTTTAAATTCTAATTAATTATTAACTTTTTCAGCCCAGGTGATTAAACGAGCGTCATATAATAGTTAACTTTTTTAAAAAAAGATACTTATATTACAATTATTACTCAAAGTACATTAACGAAACCGTGTCGTTAGATAAATATGCGTTAAAGTGTGTAAACTTTATAACTAAAATAAGAGCCCTTCTTTTATGCAAACTTACTGAAAAAGAGGTTTAGATAAATTTACAGTTGTGAATATTTTTTAAGTAAAATATGAATGACAATGTTTGTATCATTAATTACAAATCAGGCTAAAGAGATTAGATATAGTGTATAAGAAACTCTAAGCTTTTTCTCTAAATTAGCACTTTAAGCATGATGGTTTTTCATCTAAATACACATGAACAATAATCTAAACTGATTTACAATCATTCATTGAACAATTTTGTTCAGAAATCGTTTTGTAGTCTGTAGAGTGAGAAAATAATTCATTTATGAAATGTAGAAATAGTCCTATTTCCATTTAGAAAGACTATTTATTTGTTCTAAGTATATTTTTTTTACAATTATAGTTTTGAAACTGAGTAAATTCATTGTCACAATTGTATAGTTACTATAGACTCTATGTAACATTTTCTTATCAAAATTCCAACAGTCTATTATTCATTTTGAACAGATTATTCGTATTAATCATTTATTGCTTTATAATACCTGCGTGTAACTATACAAATCCTTTATAAACATAAACTAATTTCAAATTTTTATCGCAAATAAAACCGATTTCTTCATAGAAAAGAAGTTTCACTCTATATTTTTTCAAATAACAATTAACTTATAACATAAATTGTACAAACTAACATTTAACAAGAAACAGAATATTAATTACTGGATTATTCTTATACATATCATAAATTATACTCGAAGAGTAAAACACATAGCTTTTTGAGATATTAAAAAATAAATTTAAGATGTAAAAAACATGTATTAAATAATTTCTCGTTCATACGTACCAAAATTAATTAGATATATTCGACATTTTTCAAATACCTTTTTTTAAATTGTTTGAGAACCAAAGAAATATATACGAAATATTTGAATATATTTTACACAAATATATACATATATATATATATATATATATATATATATATGTGTGTGTGTGTGTGTGTGTTCAAATATATAAAAGTATGTGAATTTGTATGCATGTATAAATTTGAAACCATTATATAAATATTGAGAGAGTAAACAGACAAAAATTAATTAATATATGTATAGAAAATAATTAAATCTACATTAATCAATAATTTTATTAGATATACAGCAATTTGAAAATTCTACAGTGTATTAGTCAATCATTAAAACTCAATTGGAGAATATATAAAATGAGTATCTCGAATATTTTATTTTTAACACAAATGATATACATATATATATATATATATATATATATATATATATATATATATATATATATATATATATATATATATGTATATATATATATATATGAATAGAAAATCATAACAGAACTGTATATTTAATATAAAATAACAAGACTCTAATGTATAATAATACTGAACTATTTTTAATTAAAATATATAGCATTAAATAAATGTATAGAAGAATTCGTAAATAAATTAATGGCCATAGTTTATAAATTATGGATTTAAATTATAAATCACTTAGCGAAATATTAACAAAAATTTTATATACTTATTGTTTCGTTTTTCGCAAAATATTATAGATCATACACTAACTTATTATTATTTAATATATAAAAAATATCATTTTTAGATTCTTATCTTTTTAAAAATTTGTTACAAAAAATTTGTCACTCATACATTTTGAATGAAAGCACCGGTTTATAACATTTCGAGTTTTAATAAATATTTTTTTGGAATTTGCCTTCCTTCGACCAATATCTGTACAATAACTTAAGTATATTGTTAATCAACTTGAATATATTTTAAATATTTAAATAAAATGAATTATTAGTACTAATATTGAATCAATGCATTTTTATCAAAATATATTAAATAGACAATATCTTAGATACAATCATATGCAGAATCTTTAAATTTAAAACTATTTTCTAATTGAAAAGTAAAAACTGATTTTTTATACATCCTTTTTTAGATAAATACGACTCTTCTTGGTAAAGTTACTGTTCAAATATTAAAATTGAAAAGAGATATGAAAAGTGAGAATTCAAACTAAAACTGAAAAATAATAAAATTTTCTGTCCGCAATCGTATTTCTGACCTGTGTTTTTTAGAAAAAGATATAATCTGAACTATATTCATTTTCATAAATGAATTTTTATTTTCCCCATAGATTAGGAAATATTTTTCAAATCAAAAATATTCAACAACTGATTATTAATCCTTTTATTGTTGTTTAATCCACATTTTGATGACAGTGTTCAGAGCATAAAATATTGAAAAATCTAACTAATAAAACTCAGATCAATTTTTTTCTATACCTTAACCTTTTGATCAAGAATAATAAAATACAAATTGTTAAACATTTTTAGTCAGAAAAAATTTTTTGTGGTTTATGAAGTAAACGAAAAATTAATTTATGAAATATAGGCTCAAGCCGCATATTCCAAAAAGTAATGCCTTTTTCTGTCTGAAAATTGCAGCAAATCTATTGAGATTTACATAAAAAAAAAATGTACACAATTCTGAAATATTATTTTAAATACTTTACAGAAATTCTCTATATTTAAATATACTCGTATGTCATATTATTCAAACTATTAATCACAATGTTTAAAGTATATTCAAATAAACCAAAGTACTTAACCCTTAAAACATAAAATTTCTCATCGTTTTAATGCCACGGCCATGGACTCACTCTGAAACTACTCTAGAAATCGTTTATTTTTAATTGAAAAATTTAAAAAATCAAATAAAATCCCGAGTGATTCTCAGTATTCGAGCAGAAAAATGAATAATTCATTTATATAATCGTCTCTATTTGCACAAATTTCTTGTCTATCGAGTCCATAATGAAAATTTCAAAGACAACTTGTATTCCAATACCGATATTTAATTAAAAATAAAACGTTTACTACTTTTTCTAAATGACATTATATATTGTTGTTTCAATTTAAATAAAGATGTTTCTATTTCAAAAAAAAGCATCAATTTAATTTACCAACCGAAATCAAGTTTATGTATTTCAATTCTTATAATAAATAAAATTTCAGAATTTTATAACTTATTACTACTGATGCATAGTATATAAACTTATTAATCGTCAAATCGTGCACTAGTGATAAAAAATTAGTGCTGTTTATTGAGAAAAGAAAAACATCTAAGATTTTTATACTATTTTTTAGTTTGAGCTATTAGTGTTAACTAATAGTTCAAACTAGAAATTAGAATTCAAGAATTAATCAAATATGAGAGTTTGAAAATACAAATGATCATATTTTAAGAATTTCTATAAAGAAATAAAAACGGAATTGGTTGAAGTGAAATATATTTCTAAATTAAATAATAATAAGTTGGTCAATATAGTTACCTTTATAAAAAATTACCAAACTTAGAAAAAATATTATAATTATCGATATGTAAACATTACTTAGATATTATTCGTTTTGTATTATTTATTTTTTTATAAAATGAAAATTACAAAAATAGATTTACAGGTAAATGCAATTAAAATGTATTGAATTAGGACCAAAAATTCCACTCATAAGAAAGAAAAGTCTATTTGTTTATAAAAATAACAATTAATTAAATAATATAAAATCTGTTTCCAAAACACATTCAAACAGGAGTTCATTTTATCGAAATTAACAGCCAGTTTACAAAATAAAAAACATTCTTTTATAGCTCATATTATTTTATCTCATCTGAACGATTCAATACTGTAGATGAAAAAAAAGCGTTCAATACGTATTATAAATTGCATCTGCTTGATTTTAATTAGAAAGGCTATTTATTTGCAGACATTATATGGGGAAAAATAAGCTTATTGTGTATATACTGTACACACACATATATATAAAATTTTAGTGTCAACGTGTTTATATAATATAAATAGAATGGAAAAATGATATTCTCTATTTAGAGATATTTTATAATAAGTTTAAAAAAATCTGTGATGAATGAAGATAGTATTATAAAAATATAGATAATATAATTAGGAAATGTATAATATAGATAGTATTATTTGTATTGAATGAATGTGAAAAAAAACTTCTTTTCAGTGTTCTTTAAGTTACTTAGTACGGAATTGTTCAAGGAATGGAAATTCGAAATGTGCGGATAATCAGAAATGGAAATTTCATATAAAAATAATCGCAAAAGTGTATTCATTCTCAATTGTCCTTTTTAGAAAAGTTAGATATACATTTTTAACTTTTTTTCGGAATAGATGTAAGAAATGTACAGAATTTGTAATTAAAATTGATATAAATTAAATTATAAACTCTTAATATCTTTTAGAATAGAAAAAAGTTCTGTATTTATAATTTGAAATTAGAAAATGATTACCAAAAAAAATAGAAATTAATTTCCTACTTTCTTTAAAATAAGTATTTCACTTAAAAAAACATTTATTCAGAATATCCCGACTGTTTTTGTATTAAATAATAGTTTTTCTTTATCTAATAATTATTCAAATATATGAATGAGAAGAAAATTATAGTAAAATATGTTTATGATACTATTTTCACATTTTTATTCCTAGATTTTTTCTCTTATGCTTACATAATACTAAAGTACATAAGATGCAATATACCAGACGTTTCAATTATTCTTTGTGTTAAATATCAACTAATCTACATCTAATATTAATTTATATTCATCATAAAACATGTATCTTTATTGTTCTTACAAAATAATTAAAATAGAATGTATCTTTAATCATCGATAATGAAGTTAAATAAAACAGAAAGAAATGTAAAGAATTTAAAAAAAACTGATCAAAATCTGGATTCATTTTAATTGAATGACATTACTGTGTTGTTTCTTTTTCTGATTACATAGCGTAATAAGGACTATATAAATTATTAATAAAGTAATTTCAATAAATTTCGTACTATGTAATTTAAAAATATATTCCAATACTTCATCAATGATAAAGAAAAATGTAACAAAAAAATCAACCTATTTTAAATGTTCATTTTTAACACTTATTCGTATTTGTTAGGAAATAAATAAATAAATGATACGTGTATAAAAAAAAAACAAACCTTTCCTACTTCTCAAATTCGAATTACTCGTTTCTACAGGTCAAAAAAAAAACAATTTGATACAATACCAAATTCTAGTCAAATGAATTTAACGATTCTTTTTCAAATACTGTAACATTTTAACTTCTAATGTACAACAATCGTATATATGTGTAAAATATTATGTAAATAGATTTCAATTATGTATATACTAATGAGTATTATTATTATTCATAGACAGTCAAATCAATTGATATGGAACAATAATATTTTAAATGTACTGTAAATAAATCACATAATGAAAATTAATTTCGTCTTTTATTTATTCATTTTATTGATAATTGTGTTTTTATAATTTCAGAATCAATACATACATACATATATATATATATATATATATATATATATATATATATATATATATATATATATATATATATATATATATATGATAAATAATCAAAAAGCACGTCAATGCCGCCACAGAACGCCACCTAGTGGAAAGTGTCGAAACTTTCATACTGTAATTTAATCATTGAACCTTCCTTACAATATGTAAAAGTTTCAGTTTGTTCGGTTCAGTTAGTTAATATTGAAGTACGATTTTGTGAAGACAGGTTTTTTTATCTTGTGATAAAAATGGATCACGAACAACGAGTAAACATTAAATTTTATTTCAAACTTCAGAAAAATTGCAAAGAAAGAAATCTACGAAATGTTAATGTTAGATTATAGAGATGCTTCAGTGGCTCTTAAGACGGTTTATAAATGATTCGAACGATTACGTAATGATTGTGAATCGGTTGAAGATGAGAAAAGATCAAAACGCTGTTCAACATCAAAGCCCGAAGAAAAGTTTGAAAAAGTCCGTGAAATGGTTTGATCGAATAGGCGATTGACTGCTCGGAAAATTTCTGAGGATTCGAACATCTCTTGCGCTTCAGTTCAAAGTATTTTAAGGACAAAATCGAACATGATGCGAGTGAACGCAAAATTCATTCCACGCATTTTAACGCACTGGAAAAAGGAACAGCATTTTTCAATTTCGTTGGAGTTGCGTAATCGTACCGCTTTAGATTTGGATTTTTTGAAAGGTGTCATCACTGGAGATGAATCTTGAGTGTACGGTTATAATCCTGAGATCAAGATTCAGAGTTCCTATTGGAAATCATCCGACTCGTCCCGTGCAAAACATGCTCGTCAATCGAGATCCAACATCAAGGTGATGTTAATTGCTTTTTTCGATCTGGAAGGAACTGTACGAGTAGAGTTTGTACCTATAGGCACAACAATGAACTCTGAACACTAGAAGGGAATTGAGCAAATCATTTCATCCTCCATCATGACAACACTCCCTGCCACATATCGTTTTTAATGCTGCATTTTTTATCGGATAAAAAAATTACGATGTGTCTCAATCCATAATATTTATCAGATTTAGCACCGTGCGGCTTCCGGCTCTTCCCCAAAATGAAAATGTTAATAAAAGGGAAGCGTTTTCAGACAATTATGGAGATTGAAGCAGCCACGACAGCACAATTAAAGGCACACACGAAAGACTTCCAATACAGTTTTTAAAAGTGGCAATAACGCTGGAATAAGTACGTGGAACACGGGGAAGGAAGTACTTTGAAAGGATAATTGTGATTTGTATTTTACCACAATAAAAAAAATGTATTCGAGCATTCACTGTATTTTTGAACACTCCACGCATATATATATATATATATATATATATATATATATATATATATATATGTATGTATATATGTATATATATATAAAGCATATGACATATTTTTTTATTAAATTTTTGATACCTTGTATTTAAACGAAGTTCATTCAAGTGTCGATGCATGCATGGTTAGCGTCGCCATTTCACCCTGAACGTCAGTGAAAAAATCTCTGTTAAAATATTCACCGTGTTCTCTCATTGATTGCTTTTATCGTTCAGGGAGAGACTTCAGACGCGTAAAAAAGAAATCTGTGTAATTGGCTTGTTATGCACAGTTTATTTAATATGTATACGTTTGGTATTTTCTTTAATATCGATAATAAACTGACAAATTGGTAGAATTCAAACGAAGCAAAATGAATGAACTGAACATATTATACAGTTAAAGATTTATTTAAACTTTTTCCGTATTTCTTATTTCATAATTTTTAAAAAGACTGATCGAGCAAATAAAATAGAATAAATCATGAGAAAAAATATTTTTATCAATTATAAAAATGAACTTTTTTATGAATATAAATTTAAAAAAATTATTATATCTTTATATAATTTCAATGATGGTACGTCATCTAAATAGCTATAAACGGTCATATTGATCAATGAGTAATTTATGAACATTTTGATATAAAAATATTGTAATTTCCCAAATGAATCTCACTCTCCAAAAATCAATAAAATATTTATGTTCCTAATATATAATAACTGATTATTCATTCTAGATTTGACTGTACCTTAGCATTTTGAATATGACGGAATCACCATCAAAATGACATAAGCAACAATCAAAATTGATCAATGATTTACTGAACTTTTTACAGTTGATGGGACAAAAACAAAAAATTATTTGTAGAACTAATTATTTTCAACCTTAATATTGGGTTCTTTTTATTTTGATTTGAATTTAATCATTTTTACAGCTCGCAGAAATCCGAAAAAAAGTGTACAATATTCAATTATTGAACATTTCAATAAAAAAATGTTTATGCTGTGTGTAAAATGGGATCAGTTTGTAAAAGCGAACAATCCACTCCCAAAACTATAATTGTAAAATTTTTTACTGTTTAGAGGTAGTGTGCAATTTGTGAAAATCCAATTAAATCCTGAAATTCTCTATTTGTGATCAATCGTAATTTTGTTTATCTCATAGAATACATCGTAGACGTATTTCACAAGAAAAATATAATAGAAATATATTTATTTTACCAAAATACTAAATAAACAATAATTTAAGGATTCTATTAGTCACATTTTAATTTACACTCAATAAAACAATGTATATCAGCATCCCTGAATAATATATCCCCAAATAATATAATTACTAAATGAACAAGAAATCAACTAAATCTAAAATGTTTGAAAAAAAGTACAAACGAATCATAATTACACAGAGATCAGAGCTGATGAGGGAACGAATTTGCTAAAGGAAAAAGGAAATAGTAATTCCGGAATGCAAGATTATACTTCTTTCCACATTTTTATGCCTTTATTGAAAATACAAAATTTACTCTTATTTCGTCTATAATTTTATGTATTAATTAAAACAATAATTTTAAAGAATTGATTTTTTTTATTTTTTTTACCTAAGCATCGATTTAAAAAAAATATTTAACTTACTGGTTAATTATCTTCATGGTGACAGATATTAAACTGCACTTCAGTTCAAGTTAGCTATTTCAATATTCATTATTTCCCCGCAAGCTGGAATCCAGTATATTTATGCTTTTAAAACTGATGTATCTGTTTATAGGTTTATTGCAACCATAAGTAATAAAATTGTATCTCCAGAGTAATCACTTTTTACTAATACGAAAACTATGTATTTTATGTAATATGCACAAACATTAACTTCTTGTATTCCAGTTAATATCAATGATAATAAAAAATATACGATAAGCCACAAAAGTTTGTATTAAATATTTAAATTACAAATACGCACATAAATAATAAAAATACAAAACAAAAGAAAATAGTAAATAATGGTACATAAATCTCGATAAGACCTCTAAATCCATTTTCTGTTCGAAATCATAAGAATTTGTTTATTTTTTATATAAAAATTAAAGCACTAGATAATAATATTGTATTCTTTTTTAAAATTTCATTGTCAACCTTTTTTAAAACTCACAGACTAATATTTCTAAAATATTTCTATATGTATAGAATTTTTATAGAATATATTTTTTTATATGATCAATTAATAATTTTAATTTTTAACTAATATATAATTCTATAGACTGGAAAGCATCGTGTCTTGAACCCATCAATCCAAAGTATCCCTATATGCCCTATGTAAATCCTATTTTGATCCTAACAGCATTCTTTATGACTACCCCCGTACCCAATCACTTAGTTCGCCACTCGAAAAATCCTGAACATCAAAATCGGTTGGTATATAAGTCTGTAGTTAAAGACTTTTAAATACGTTGTATAAATATAACCTACAAATTCGTTAATAAAAAGATAAAATTCTGGATTAATTTTAATAAACGTTCGTATTTAGAACATAAGTTGTACAATTTAATATTTTTATATATTATAAAATTAAAAATGAGTACGAAAAAGCATATTTTATTAACCGGCATTCCAGGTTAATTGTCTTTTAATTTCTAATTCATTTAAGAAATTAACTATAATTCTTTCATTACTATTGGTTTCTTATTTCATTATCAACGAAATAACATACATTTTAATAGATTTTCGAAATAAATTCATACACGAAGAATTTGTTTTCAGGTATTGGAAAAACTACTGCAATTATGAAAATATGCACTGAATTGAAGACTAAAAACTTACCGGTGCGTGGTTTTTACACTGAAGAAGTTCGTAATGAACAGAAATCTAGAATTGGTTTTGATATCATTTCTCTAGAAAACAATAAACGAATACCGCTCGCCAGATCTATGTAAAAATAATCCCATAAAAGATTAGTAATTATTGAAGGATTAAAATGTAAATTTATTTAGGAACTCAGCAGTTAAACTTCCTGATTCAAAATACCACGTTGGACAGTACGCAGTTTACGTAGATGAATTTGAGAAATTCACAATACCTCTCCTGGATAATTTTCAGGTAAGAAATGTATTCAAAACAAATATAAAAATATTACTACTAGATTTCATAGGGATTTAAAGGTGTAATCATCATTGATGAAATTGGGAAAATGGAGTGTTTCAGCAATGGTTTTAAAAGAAGAATTGAAGATATTTTTAAAAATGAATTCAACATAATTTTAGCTACAATACCAGTCAACAAAGGAAAGCCTATACCTTTAATTGAAAAATTACGTTCTAATCCAAAATCCAATATTGTAACTGTAAGTTCCAACGATCAAACAAACATATACGTGTAATATACAGAATATACTTTTACTGATTGTATCAATATATTTTATTTTTCAGGTTAATAGAAATAATCGAAATGAATTGCCTGAAGAAATATTAGAGCAACTTTATACTTCATTGAAATCCTAGAAGACAAACACATTTCTAATAGACTGTATTATATTACAACTAACATAAAATAAATATTTAAGTACACATATGTTTATTAACTTCAAAGCATTATTACAAAAATTATCATCTGTTACTTAGTCATTAATATAAAGCTTCATTTCATATTTAAATACATGATAAATAAGATCTATCAAAAATATTAGTACCTTTATTAACTTTCACCATCACTATCATTTTGATACAATATTGATTTCTCAACATGAAAATAAATGCATCTCACCCACTTAAAAATTTAATGACCCAATTATGCTATTAAATGCACATAAATCACTAATAATTATTGAGTATTGTACTATACTAAAAAGCTTGCACAACTCAAATTTTAAGATACAAAAACTTATTAACATATAAACTTAAAAATAGAAATTAAACAAATCAAAGTTTCATGAAAACTGTGAAAAATCTAATACTACATTCATTGAATATATCATGTGTTAAGAATAAATAAATCTAGTACATTAGCAGCCTATATTTTAAAACCTTTACTTTTGGAAAACAGTACAAAGTGACATTCATAGTTTTATTAAAAAAACATTTGGATGTCATGTATCACCAACTCGATTATAAGGTTGAAACCTTTGGCACAGACTTTCAGTACTTAAATTTCTTTCGATGATAAAATTTCAAATGTTATTCCATTTTTATTTAATTGCTGAATCAATGATGTTTTTGCAAATGCTGCTCCTGGTGGTAAAACTCCTCCCCTACAAATAATATAAGTAGAATTTGACTAAGAAATAGGTGAGAAAAAGATTACTTACTCTTTCGGCATTTTATCATGTTCATCAAGAACTGTTAAAGCAGAAAACACAAGCATAACTGCTGTTGCACCATATCCAGGATCTGTTCCACTGACTTTTGCAACCATCAACTTGTTACAAGGATCAGTAAAATCATCAGTAGGTTCTGCCAATTTCTTATCAGACGACCATCCTTTTGCATACAAAATACAAGAAAACAACAAATTTTTCTTAGATTCTTCAGAAGGTCCTTCATGTGCCACAAGTCCAGCAGAAAAAAATCTAGGGTACTACAAAATAATAACAATAAATAAAATCATAAAATTATCACTGATAACATACTTTTAGCAACAGTTTACGTCCTAGTTTGAACTTTGACAACATCAGAAACAGGAATCCAAAAATGAACATTAAAAATAAAGATATGAAAGAACCAACAACTAAGTAAGCTTTGAAATATATCGGTCTGATTTTTTCATTCTCGTACAAAATTCGTTGTGATCGCTTTACAACTGAAGGATCAGATTCAGGAAAAGGAATACACCATTTGTCAGTCACTTCTTTATTTGTATGAACAATACCCCTAAAAAATTTAACATTGTGTAAAAATATTATATAAATTATGTTTCTTGTTCTAAAATAATTTACCTCGATTTTAAATATGGCTTAAAAGATGGTAACTTTTCAGAAAACAATTTCTCACGTATAGGTCTTAATTCATTTGCATGGGCCAAACCATACACAGCTGATTCCCAAGTTCCATAATGGAAACCATATCCACCACCAGTTTTAGTTTCACCTGTTATATATGATTCCACAGAGTTTACAGTGCCTACAATTGAATACACTTTTAAGGAAAAACCACAACATAAAATTTTATGCAACCTATACCAATTTTTTTTTTGAAAAAACCTATTTTGAAGAAAATATAAAATTAATACATAAGATATATACCATCGAATTTATTCTGAACATAAATAGTTCCCATATCAGCCACTATACTAGCTGCTCCACAAGCACTAATTATATAGACTCCCTTCTCCTGAGCAATTTTATTATACTCAAGTTGCATAGTCTCCATGTACTATAAAGGAAAAATAATATAATATTACTATAGAAGTGTTTTCATTTAAAACATTATTCACCTATATACACCATGAATTATTTCCAAATCATTACCTGTGGTTCACCACTAACATCAACATGATGAGTGCCTGCACCAATGCAAGCTTTAACAACTGGTTCTCCGTAAAAACGAAACGGACCACAACAATTTATAATAATTTTAGCCTGTTCCGCCATTTTTTTAAGCGATTCTTCATCACTGACATCAGCAATAATTAACGGAATATTTTTAAGGTCATCTCCTTTTAAAAAAATATTTAATCAATTTTCACACACATATTATATATATATATATTATATATATATATATATATATATATATATATATATATATACATACATAATAGAGTATGAGAGGAGTAAAAACATTGCAATAAAACTATACATACCAAAATTAAATCAATCAAAGTTTATAACACATAAATTACTGAAATAAATTACACTTATTACAATTAACAAGCATGCATTTCAATGTCAATAATTAATTAAAATAAATATCTTTCTTTACAACTAATTAAATAACCAATATTAATAAAAAGATATAACAAAAAAAAATAGATATATATATATGTACATATATACATACATACATATAATTATATTTTCTATATCATTTACTATTGAAATTCTAAAAATAATTTCAAAACACTGAATGATTCATTCTTAATATATACAAAACCTAACTAATGACTGGCAAAAATACCTAATTATTTTATTACAAGAACACAATAGATGGAAAAAATAAAGCAATACATTAAATTTCAAATGTAATGCATGACTGTGAGTATGCACCTAAATTAAATAGTGAATACTTAAAATTTTGATAAAAATTTGCTACCTGATCAATAAAAATTTTAAAAAATGTATTTTATGAAAATTTTATTTTTTAAATACATATTAATAGATCTGATATATATATATATATGTATATATATATATATATATATATATATATATATATATATATATATTACTTAGAAAATAGTTAAAATTTTTATTAGAAGGCATTCATGAATAAAAATGTACACTTTTATTCATCAAACAAAATTCACATTAAATTTTATTAAATACAGGTAATTAAAAGTGATGACCAAAAAATTCCTACCTGTTTTTTTCTCGAAATCTTCGATAACTTTTTCTAATTTTTCTTTCGACCGACCTGCAATACCCCAAGTAAGTGATTTTCTCTCTTTTGCTTGTCGTAATACTTCGAAGGCTACATGTTTCCCTGTAAACCCTGATGCACCAAACACAACAATACTTAACCGTGAAGCCATAATTTCTTTCTCCTAAAGAAGAAGCAAAATTATTAGTAATTTAAAACAAAAAAAGAATTTCGAATCACAAACTTGAACTTTTATGGAATAAAAATAACAAAAATGTGATAAATCAAATGTTCATAGTAGTAAAAACTATTTAGTATGTAAAACAAGTTTTTTTAATGTACTCGTATAAACAACTTGTTCGTACTGAATACAAAAAGTTGTTTAAATTCACGATATCGGTATGTTCAACACTCCAGCTACTTCTGTATGGACTAAAAATAAATCTCAAGGTCAACGTAAAATTATTTATTTTTTTGTTTTGGAAACTTCTTTTATTTTATAACAAAGTATGCCAATTAAAGTGTGACAAGTAGATACACCGATATTACATATCAAAACCAAAAACCGTTTAAAAAACAATAATTAAAATGCCATGTAATCTTAGAACACCCCGCCCGGATAGATGACATGTCAATAATAAAATGCGCAATATTCTTTTAATTACACACAAAATCCAGAAATTATTTATAAAATTTGAAAAACATTTACAGGATGTATAAAGCTTATAATTGAATATGAGATGACAACAAATAGTTACTGAAAAATTCGATCATACCGGTTTTTACAAACTGCAACGAAATAGCATACACTAGTATGTATGATGTGTTCGCTAGCCGAACGTCAAACTGAAACCATTCTGGAATCTATAAAAAGATCAAAATAAAACATCAGCTTGAATAACTGTTTACGTTAACGAATAGTATCCTCTCTCTGTCTGATTAACAACATTCACATATAACCGTTTCACTTCAAGACTGAAAGATGATGCGTTGAGAGGAAATGAACACATTCTAAATAAATTATCTCTAATTTCATTACGAAGGTTAGAGGTTTGATACGATGTGGTTACATCACCGAATGCATTTTGCTACTATCACACTTATGTTATTATAATTAAATATATTCATTTTATATTTCAATATTCAACTGAATATTTCGTATAATTCTATACATTCTTACTTTTAAATTATTACCATTTTAAAATTTCGGTAGTAATAAAAGAATTATTGAATTAATTATTGAATTTAAATTAAATTATTTTTTCAAATTTCAATTTTGTACTTCTTGGAACCAACACACCAATATTTGAAGTAAAATAAAAGGTTTTAAAGTGAAATTCGAACGCAGTTTAAATATTTTAACCATTAACAAAAATCAAATAAAGAACAGTTTGTTTTCTTTCATGAAACGATCAATCTATTCAAATAAATCATTCTCAAAACGAATTATTCTTCACTTCACAAACTATAAAAAAAATTGATCAAAAATGTTGATTAATTACTAGTGATAATTTTTGATTGTCGTTTATACTCATTTCGATAGTAATGCCATCATCTGCAGAAAAGCACAGAAAAAGCTGATTTTCTATATTTTAACACTCTGAAGATGATGGCATCACCATCGAAATGTGTATAAGCAATAATCAAAAACGATCGGCTATGATTGATTCTCAATTTCTCTATTATTTCTCAATTTCTTTATTTAACAATATATATAAATCCAGTTGAACATTTTTTATTAAGCTGGTAATAATCTTTCTGAAAATAAGATTTTTTTAGTAAATTCTATAATACGAAATCTATTTTATTTATATTTTTGTGAAGAAATCTAATATTATAGAAACATTATAAAAGTGGAATGGATATTAAAACGTATTCCATAAAAACGAAATAAAAAAATACACAATTCCATATTCTCATTAAAAAAAAGACGATGATAGAACCGATTTTTTTATAGATTTCACAGTTATGCATTCCAGTAAAATCGTGAAATAATTCAGAACATTCTAAATATTAACGTCATTTATTGGAAATTCGCCATTGAGCAACGTTATGAATTTAACCCACTTGTATGTTATTATTAGATGGCATAACGAAACATATATACAACTGAATCATTTCCTGATAATACGATACAAGAAATGAATGAATTAAAAAGACGGTCAATGATCGACATCATTAGTTCATTAAAAACCGGTTGAAATTGAGTTCATTGGAATAAAAATGTTCATTGTAAATTCAAATTCTCATGTCCTTGACATATGTCCAGCAAATAAATAGTTTAATGACTGAGTCACCTTTCTTTATCATTTATTAGAAAAATATGTATATGCTAATAAAGTAATAAAATTGATGGATTTTCATGAAACATAAAACTTTTTTAATAGATTTAAAAGTTGTTTTATTTGATGAAAGTATGTAAATATACATACATATATATATATATATATATATATATATATATATATATATATGTGTGTGTGTGTGTGTGTGTGTGTGTGCGTATTAAAAGATCTGAAAATTTATTCCAATTCAAACAATTAATAAATCCTGTGAACTTAACAAATTTTTCAGAAACTTGCAAATTTATAACGATTTTGTTAACATAGATATAGATTCAATTCATTAACTGATCGAAAATGAAATCAAATGTGTAAACTAAACCTGCCTGACAGAAAATTGATAAAAAATTCGATGTTCCTAAAGACACTTCGCCACTTAGGACAAAATCAAAAGTCGAAAAAGTGTAAGACTAATAACATTTGACAACGGACATATTATAAATGGTATAAAATAATGGATCAGTGCTATCAATGGATTATTATAAAAAAATCAATTTACAATAGAATTAAAAAATTAGTACTCAATCTTAATAGAGAAAAATAAAAAGTAAACAATTAAAATAGACATTAAGAGACTGAAAAAAATGTGTTATTCGAAAATATATAAGGGAATTAAATCATATTTTGAAGTGGAATGTTATCTGAATTATATCAACGGACTAATAAATTTAACGGACTAACATAGAATCCAAAATCTGAAACATGGAAAAAATAGAAAACCTGGAACTTATTTTCTTCGAAACCCAAGAATAAATTCCCTGGAAGATCGGGAACACAATATTTAAGAAATTCTCGAAATCAAAAAGTATCAACACTTAGGAAGCGTATTTTATTTCATTCCTAAGAAAGAGAAGTACCCTTTATGACACCCAATAAAATAATCACCATAGAAATAGATTAATATAAAATCTTATTAATAATAAGCTAAATATTCATAAAATAAAAAATGGAAAGTATAGTAAAACTAGGATCTAGATAAAAATTGTATATTAATAAATAAGATATTAAATTAGAAAGTAAGGGAAATATTGTTAACAAGTATCACAATATTTATAACATGTATTATGTAAACGGAAAATTATTAATGAACTAACAGGAGTCAGTTTTTCAAGGTCTAAACTATATATACATACATACATACATACATACATACATATATATATATATATATATATATATATATATATATATATATATATATATATATATATGCATGTGTCATAATAATTTCATTTCAAAACTCTAATGCTAAAAAACAGAATTCTTTAAAAATAATAAACACAGATGTAAACGTAAAGTAAACATACCTTGACTATAAAAATGTCCAACAATTTCTGTACGGATTTCATCATTAAAAGAACTATAAAAATACCGAGATAAATTCGTATAAAAACTGTGCACTCTTTGAAAAATTACATAAATATTTGTGTATATAATCTTCATACAAATTCGTTGATCTTAAAATTCTGGAATGACAAAATTATAAAATGTTCGTATTATAAGAATTCATTAGAGGAAATTTGAAATGTATTATACTTTTATATATTGATTCATAGTAGAATTTAATTTAAATGAATTGACCGATTACCAGGGCGTATATGTTTTAAATAGTTGTAGTACATTTAACAAAAAGTCGATTACCTAAGTGTCATTAAACATAAATACATTTCGGTGGCCATTATTCATCAACAGGACTGGATAATTTATTTCTGTAATTCCCGTTGAATGAATTATATTTGATTATTTCGAAGATTATAGTTTTAAAAAGATGATTCGTTTAAATACTCTTTCATTAAGAATATCGTTTCTGTGAATTTTTTTCAATATTTGGTCGATTTCAGAAATGAAAAATAATTTTAATAAATAGTCAAACTTATTTCTTATCGCTATAATAAAAATAAATGCAATAATAAAAAAATCGTTAATTAATAAATTTTACTCAAACATATTTAATTATCTAACATCAAACATAAAAAAATAATACCAGATCTATAAATGATGAATGTCGAGTCGAATTTCAGTTTCCTTACAAGTATTTTATATTGATTCGATTTTGCTGAAAAATGTTAGAATTTTAAACCAGTAGAAATATAGCAATATCAATCATTTTCAAATCGAACAACTGATCAACATATCGTGAGTTCGAGATTGGGTTTTAAGCGTGTATATTTTTTCACGAATGAATTTTTGACTCTTCTGTAAACTAAAAAAAAAGTGATCAAGAACATTCAATAATCGATTATTAATCATTTTTAATTAATGCTTATGAACATTTATTCAGCAATGCCATCATTGTATAAAAAAAATAATATCACTTTTTGTATGAAAATTATTTTCATTAAATAATTATTGAACACTTTTGATTAGAAAAAAAATATTGCTTGTGGAGGAGTGAAAAATTCATTTATGGAAATGAATTTAGCTACATTACCAAAATTTGAACCATGTATATTTTTTATTAACTTCTGTATAAAAAATGATTAGTAAGATTTAGTTTCGAAATTAATAGACTATTTTGAATAAAAAATAATTCTGATAATCCTTTAAAAATATGATAAAAAACTGAATACTTTCAGTATACAGTTTAATATTCCGAACAGCATTCTTATATTTTATTCTTAAAGTTTGTATGCATTAATTTTTTTTTCAGTATTATTTTTAATTCTATCAGAAATGAAATAGTGTTTAGCATTTTTTTATTACAATTAGAATTTTTGACACATTCACAAATAACATAAATAATATTTCGGATTAATATTCAATAATTGATTATTGGCTATTTTATATACACATTTAAATAACAATTCTAATATCTTTAGAGTTAGAAAGTAGAAAGTCAAAGTAGTAAAAAAGATAAAAAATTTATATGATTTTTTTTGTACTCCAGCGCTCTAAGTGTGATGGCAATGCCGTCGAAATACGTTTAATTGATAACTAAAAGTTTAATGATCAACTATCGGAATATTTTGATAAGCAAAATATTTTGTCTTTTGTAAGGAGTGAAAATTTAATTTGCAAATTTTTAATTATAGCTGATCTTATTAACTCGTAATGATTTCACACAGGCGTTTTTATAGACACAAATAAAGTTCTGTAAAAACACATTGGTCAATACATACATTCATATAACTTTATTATGAACAGATGTATAAACAACATTATGTTTCCTTTTGAGGAGTCACATTTTATGATTTCGCAAATTCCGAAATAGTTCTTATTGCGATAACATTTTTATTATTTCTTTATATTAGAATTATATTTTCTTATGAAATAATTACTAAAAATTCATAATCTAATACCATAGGCAACCTGTCTCGTATCAAAATATAGTCAACTTAAAAGACAATCATTTTAATTTATTGCCTACATAATTTTTGATCTTTATTTTAACAAATTATTGTTTTTGTTAATTAAACAATTTTAAAAATAAAAATTTCACAATTTAAATAATCCTTCTTGACAATTGAAGGGTATTAAGGGAAAATAAATTCAATAACTTGTTTTAGACATTTTTTTTCAGAAAATGTGTAAAATATTCTATCAAAACAAAATTGATAAAAGATACGTTTTTTTTATAAATTAATTGCACATTTCTTAACAAATTCAGAAGCATGCCAATTAAATAACAAATTAAATCATGTATATTTTTATTCTACAAGTTTAAAGAAGGATCCAATTTTACAAGGTAGACAAAAAGAACGAAACAAAACAAAACAAAAACAATTTCGAACTATATACATATTTTATTTAAAAATAATAAAAATTGTTTAAAAATAATTCGAGACGGGTACTCTCCTTTCCATATTTAACGTACATTTAAATATAACATCTTGTTTCACCAACGATATCAACCTCGTCCTCTTCAACGAAAGATCGATAGTTTTCCAGCAGTATTGGGTACCCTCCCTTCTGAGTCTAATAGACCAGCTTGTATTTCTACAATCGGTGGTAATTTTTCAATTTCACCACGAGCTGCTACTGCTGGTTGTGAACCGATTAGTCTCTGACCTACTCTAGCTATGTCTTCTTTTGAAACTTTTTCTAAAACAAAGTATGAGTTGTGCATATAATATAAATATAGAAATCTTTATAAAATGAATTTACCTATGGCATCAATAAAATATTCTGGTGGTTTTCTATGGCCGGTAGCTAAAACTTGTCTTCCAATATCTTCAAAAACTACAGGCCTTGATTCTAAATTCATTAGCAACATTGATTGAAGCTGTTTCTTTGCCCGCTGTAAAAATATGTTTTTAGAAATAAATCTAATCACATAAAAAAAGATGTAAAATACCTTTAATTCAGTTTCTGTAGGAATTCCACCCATTGTTACCATTTCTTTTACAATAATTTCAACTAAATCTCTGACATTGGTCGGTGGACAACTGGCATGTATACAGAATAAGCCGTTATCTGCGTAAGCATAATTATATGCGGTTGCACTGTACATCCAATGATGCCTGTTAAATAGATTTTATATTTGAGTTTCCAGTCAAAATGATAATTGAAAATTTTTTGAACTGTTATGCAAACCTATTCAATACATTTGTGTACAACCGAGTATACATTCCTTTTCCAGGACCTCCGGCACTAAATGAACCCCCACCACCCATCATCATATTCAAGACACATAATGGAATAAAGTCTGGATCCTGATGTGAACATCCTTCTAAGCCAATAACAACATGAGCTAGTTTAGGAAGAGCATGGCCGGCAAATTCTGGAATTTCACATTCTTCCTAAAATTAAAGTAACATAATTATTTCTATACCAACATAATGTCAAGAAATGATAAGAGATCTTACTTGCACTAATCCACCTGTATATTGAGCAATGCTTTCATCTACAACAAGATCGGGGTATACATCTTTCTGAACTTCCTTTGCATCCCACATAGGCTTTTCATCTACAAAATGCTTTTGTACTAAATCAACGAGCTGTTGATGGTCGACTCCGACTCCTGCAATTACCATTCGAGGTCCGATATAATGATGACTAAGATAAGTACAAATAGTTCGACGATCGATACGATTAAGATTATTAGTCGGGCAAATTTTTGGTAAACCTAACGTGTTCCCTCTGTAGGCTGCCTAAGAATATATCAAACGATTGAAATAGTTTTTATTTAGACATTGAATTTAGAATTTACCGCATGAATCATATCCATGAGAATTGTTTCTTGTTCGGGTCTCATTGAAAGTGCTTCTAATTCGAATGCGACGGCTGCTCTAGCTGCTTCAAGTTCATCTGCTGTTATCGACGGTCTAAGCACAGCTTCCCCGAGGATTTTCGTAACTGCGGCCAAACCATCGATTTCAACACTCGCAGCATACACGAAAGTATCTCGAGAACATTGAGCGTCGCATATTCCTCCGTGTTTCTCGAGCTCGTTTAAAATAATATCTCGATCCGTATAATGTTTAGTAGACTGAAATATATTAATAACATTTAAATAATAATACATAATAAAAACATGACTTTAATAACATTTAAATTTACTTCTTACATTAAATGACAATTTTTCAAGGAAATGCGAGATTCCACTCGGGTACGCAACTTCGTATCGAGGTCCTGAATCTATGACGACTGAAATAAAAAAAAAAAACATACGATCATAGAACGTACAGGTATTTTTTAATAAACTAACCTCCGACTGTACAAAACTGTCCGAATCTCGTCTCGGTGGCGACTCGTAATCCGTTAGATAATGTAGTTACTTGAGTTTTATATTTTTCAGGTTGAAGACTGGCATAGACTGGTTGTGGGAGACCTTGCACAGGTTCTGTCAACGGAGGTAAATCTGTAACTTTTTCTTTCGAAGGAACATTCACGTTACTCGAATCGTCGTCCTTCTTTTTACAGAAATGTCGTCTTAAATTCCAATTCCTTGAACAAAACGTTTATATCAAACGACGATGACAAGAAACTGTTTAGTATTTAATAGAATATGTAATGAAATATCTTTTTTATAGGTTAACTTAAAATCATATCAGCCTTACCTATTGTTCGCGTTCAAAATTCGTGTACCTACTTTTCGAAAATTCACATGAAGTCCCATACCTCAAAATTTATCTACAAATAATTTTTTCAATGGAAAAGATGTTATTGTTCTATAATTAAATTTAACCTATAAGAATGACTTTTCATTCAGTCGAATACTTTGCGGAGAGAGACGAAAACAGTGGACATGTGTTTCTATGCTCTTCCCATAATTCACACTTATCTCTAAATGTAGATAAATTCCGAAATATATTTTTCTATGTTACTTTTTTTTATTAATTTCTTGTTCGATGAAACTAAATATAAAATGTCTTTACATACATTTATAATTCCAAATAATGTTCAAGAATTAATATTGATTAGAACACCATGAGTGTGTTTCTATTTTTATCTACAGACACATTTGCCGTTTAATAAATATTTATATAAGTAAATACATTTAATTCAGTTTAAAATTCACTGCTTTTGCAGCCTAAGAATAGATTAAGTATTATCTAAATATTTTTCAAAGATATACTAAGAAAATAATAAATAAATAAGAGACTAAATAACTGAATAACAAAGCTTAACAATGACTAAATATAGCTTACATATATAAATATGTTTATTAAAAATAATATTTTATCAAATCAAGTAATCAAAAAATATTTATTTCCTTAGAATTTACTTAACCCTAATGAAACGCGTAACACTAAAAAAAAACTAGTTTTTTTGCTAATATAAGGTCAGCCCCCATTCTTCTCTTTACCAGTTATTTTTGTATAAATAAAATTAAAATAAATAATAAATGGAAAATTACTAAAAATATAAAAATATAATTATTTAAAAGGAAGTTTTTTTTTTAAAAAAAAGTTGTAAAAATATGATTTTAATTCAATTAAATAAATATTTCCTAATACTCATATCTTAATGTATAAATAAATTACTCTAAATCCATAAACCATTGTTTAATATACTCTGCTTCATTTTAGATAAAGAATATCTATTTTATTTAAAATGAAATTGAAAAATATTTTCTGAGCTTAACCAAAATCTGTTATTCTGTTATAAACATTAAAAATAAGAAATAAAAATACATATCAAAACTTGATCTTCCACACAAGAAATTATTTTATATAATTTTAAATGAATTTAAATTTCTTAAATGATAAACATTTCATAAAATTTTTTGTAGCAATTAAAAATGGCTGCAATATTTCAATAGATATTAAATAATCTAGAATAAATGGATAGAAATTATTTACAAATTTAAGGACATACAAATATTAATTATAATATGAAGAAATCTAAAGTACGTAATATTTTTTTTATAATATGATTAAATAAACATTTAATGTTTTTCTATCAATTTTCTGACAAATATTTCCAATAAAAATAATAAACATGTAAATTAAAAACGTTTCATTTCATATAAATCACACACTTTTTTCACATCCTGGTCCCAGATCTCTGACCATAGTATTGGTAAATTTCGTAAAATGTGTAAATGATCGTTATATGAATTACTTAATCTTGAATTTTCATCTTCAAATAACTGGAAATATTTAAAATTATTATTTTAATTATTAAAATATACTACGTTTGTGCTATTATATGTTTTAAATTTCATATAATATTTTCAATTTATAAACTTGTTTAATTTTCTTGCAGAATATGATTTTCTCTAAACACAATTGTTTAACATACGAAAAGTGTATTAAAAAAATTAAATAGTAACACAGAGTAGAAGTACTGAACGAACATTTTAATATAGAAAATTAATCTACTCATTCGTAAAAAAATGTATTCAAAAATATGTTATTATTTTTATATAAAACGATATCAAAACAGTCAACTTTTATAAAAAAAATTACTTTTTAAATTATTTTTTTTTAATAAATGAACAATTTATCATACCTCAACCTCTTTATAAATCATCAAGTCGATAAAAATATACAGTAAACAGTTATTAAATATTTTGATAACAAATATTTATGGTGTGTGAGGGTAATTATAAATTTGTGTGACTAAATACCTTTGTGAAAATGAATTTAGTTACATTTCCAAAACTATAAATACACTAATATTGCATTTTTATAAAAAGATTGAATCAATTATTCCTCTTTGAATTCGTTCCAAATGACTTTTAAGGCAAATGATTTTTAAGGTAATGAAACAGAAGAGATTTCGAAAAAATACTCAAAATTTATTGAAAAAATAGATATAGAAATTTCAGTATATTTATATTCATTAAATAAATTGATCCCATATAACAATAATAACAACTTAGTTCAGATTTATTTCTATACTGAGATATTTATAAATAATAAAAGACCATTTGTTTTTATTTCATAAAAATTATACTGTTTTTTCTTCTTTCATTGTAAATAATTATTGTATTTTATACTATTTATATTTTACTTGTAGTCTCTATTAATTCGATATATATATATATATATATATATATATATATATATATATATATATATATATATATATATATATATATAATAGGAAAAGAATAGAATGGATACGAAAACAGACAGCAGTCACAGATGTAATAAGAAGAGTAAAGAGTCTGAAATGGAGATGAGTGAGGTATGTTGCAAGAAGAGAAAATAAGCGATGGACAACAGGAATTATTAACTGGGAATTAAGGAATATAAAAAGACCAAAAAAGAGACCATAGACAGGCTCGATAATGAAATAAAAAAAATATTGTAAATCATTGGAAAAGAGAGGCATTCAATCGTACAAAATGGAAAATCATGGTAGATGCCTTTATCCAGGCAATAGATTGACAGAGGCTGATGATCATGAGGATTATATATATATATATATATATATATATATATATTATAATTATTATCATTAAAATAATTATATACATACTTTGGTGAAATATTCGTTAGTAGCTTCTGAATCAAAGATACGAGTATTGAGAGTTTCGTCAAAATCAATATACATGTTATGAACCCTTTCTTCGATTGAATCGTCATACGAGGGTAATTTATATTGAGGTGGTATATCAGTTTCGTACAATTTCACTTCTGCAAATTATTTACGTTGATATGACGTATATTTTTTAAATAATTTCTGTATCGGTCTGGTGGTTTTTGTCTGTTTGAATCTCTCGAGTTTTTATTTTTTATGACTAGTTTCAACACGTGTGTCATCTCAAGTAGCTACAGATGATTTCTACTTGAAGATGATGTACTTACTGAAACTAGTTGTGAACACTACACAACTAATTTCAGTATGTACTTAACACACACTGAAAATAGTTTCAAATGAAATTTGTGCCTTTAAGAATTAATTCCTTATAACCATATTCGATTTTTATAAGAAATTAAATTTGTTTGGAAAATTTTACAATAGACCGTACGCACTAATATAAATATGAATATGTTAAACCTGAATAAGACTTCCTGAATGAAACCATAGACGCCATTTTTCTTCTCGGTGTGATTTTAGATTCTTTTCGTAACATTTCTTTATTAGAGTCAGAGCTTATTCTCAGATTTATTTGTGTGCTGATATTAGAATTTAAACAATTGTGCAGTAAGTAATCGTTCATAGATGATAGAGTTTCAGATACATTTGTCAAACCTTTCACGTATTTAGATGATTTTTCATTCATTGTTTTCTGAAAAATTAATATTTTAAAATAAAATTGATCGTTTTTTTCTTGTTATTTCATTCCATGGTTTCTCAATAAAATATTCAAAGAATTTAATTTATATTTGGTTACATCTCCACTAACGACTTACTCGAAACTCTTTTTGTAACTCTAAACATTTCTCTTCTGTTGTCTGTAAATATTCTTTTATACCCATATTCAATTCTTCTAACATTTCTCTATTATTCGGATGTCCGTATAAAGGTTTCAACTGGTCATGTTTTTTATTCCATGTGAATTTAATTTCGTTATCTTCACGTTTCAGTGTCGAATAAATCATATCGAATTCTCTATTTAACTGATTCATTTCTGATTCATGAAGTTTGTACACGTATTCTTCCATAAATTTACTTAAACATTTTTTTAAATCCGCTGACAGGTCCACGTAAACTGAAATTTATTTTTTAATTCCAATAAAAGTTTATTTCTGATAGATTGATTGATGTTTTAAGAAACAACTAAATACCTTTCGCTATTCTTATCCAAACATATTCGCATTGAATATGATAATATTTATATTTAATTAATAATTCTTCAGAAAATTGTCCGTACGTTGCTTCTATACAAGATTTAATATTTTCTTCGTTTTCTTTTAATTTATAGAAATCCTGTATAATTATTTATTTTTTAAATCTTAATTCAAATGGAAAAAATATATTATTTTCTAAATTACAGCTGATTAATGAAATTCTGACACGATTTTTGATATAAAGTCGTTTGATAAAAATAATATTTTGTATTAAAGTAAAAAAAATTAAGTAATGAAAACCCTTTTCTGCCTGTTTGAAGGCTTTTTTTAAGTCTGGCTTTTCCAAAAATTATGATTAGTAATAAAAAAACGTATTTGTTGTTTTAAAAAAAAATATTTTTGATAGAAATCAATTGTTTTATAATAAATAATCCATTTATGGTAAAAAATTATGATTTTTGAGCTTCACAAATCGACGACCTATATCATGCAAAATTTGATGAAAAATCATATTTTTCCAAAACGATTTTTTTTGAGATGAAAACAGCTTTTTAACTAATCATGTTTTAATACAAAAGAACATATTTATTCATTAAATAATTGAAATAAATCAAAAACCACAATATTGGATTTTTCGGTTATTTATCGGTAAAAAGTCTTTTATTTTTTAAATTAAAGTTCTTTAATGAAATTTTTAAACTTCTTTTGGTATAAATGAAAGTTTTTTGATCAAAAAAATGTTTTTAATTAAAAATAATAACACATTAAAGAGCAAAAACATCTTTCTGCCAGTTTGGAGAATTTTTAAAATAGACTGATTATTCAAAAAATTGTGATTGTTCATAAAAAACATAGTTGGGGATTTATAAAAATATTTTTTGTAGAAATCGATTGTTTTTATAATAAGTAATCGATTTATGGTGAAAAATTACGATTTTTCAAATTTTCGATTTTTGGCTCAAAAAAATCGACGACCTATAGTATGCAGAATTTGGTGAAAAATCATGATGTTACAAAACTTATTTTTTTGAACTGAAAATATAATTCTTTTATAAATAACCACATATCTGTCATGAAAAACGAATTTTCCCATTAAATAATCAATCTTTCAAGTCACAAATCCTGGTCAGGATTTCAGAAAATGCGATGATAGATTTTGATTCTTTAAAATTACCTTGAAAAAGACCATAAGCCTCTTTTGATTGGAATGAATTGTGTTTAGTCTAATTGTACACACATATATATACACACACACACCCACATACATATATATATATATATATATATATATATATGTATAATAAAAATGTAAAATGTAAAAATTTTATAAATGAATAAAATAAAAAAATCAACAATATTACGTATTACCGTAGCCAGCGTTTGTGTTTCTTGAAAATTCGTCAACAACGCATCAACAATATTTCTTATAAACGAATCACAAGTATTTGGAATAGGAACGTTTCCAAATAAAATGGTCTTGAAGTCTAAACCAGATTTCTGGTTCGATTTCTTCTGATCTTTACCTTTCTTATTACTTTTATCATTCTGATTCTTCGTTTCAGTCTTCATAGATGCAGTACTCATCTGGTTAAGTACCAAAGTTATCGGTTTTACTATAAAAAAAAATATTTGTATATTTATAGACAATTTTCAATTAATATATCATCTACTTGGTAACGGTTTCTCGAACTGTTGAATAAATCTGTACAGTTCTTCCATTTGAGAAAATATATTATTTAATTTCGAGAACAAAGTTTCGGTCATCGTTCCTAAATCTAAACAGGTTATTCTGTCTCTCAGGAAAGGGTTCAATTCGTTTATGTCACCTTCTAGTTTTTGTGTTAACAGTTTAAGTTTGTCTGTATTTAAATTTAACTCTGTAGATAATTTTCTGTTGATTGCAGATACTTTTTCGATGAATGCTGTTTCTTCTGTAGCTATTTCCAATCTACAAATAGTAATAAAGTGGAATATGATAATAAGAGGAAATTTAAGGAGGTGTCTACTTTAGTTTAGAGTGAACCTCATTTCTAGACGGTTTTTAGTGAAAAACATTTAAAAATAGATTTAATTTAGAAATCAGTAAAAAATAAATTTCTTTTTTATTAGAATCTTATTTACTATCAAACAATATCAGTTTATAAAGATTATTGTTAATATTTTATTGATTTCTGATCAAGAACTTACACATGTTTCTTTTGCTGATACAATTCGACAATTTTCAAAGAATTGTTGGTATAAAAAACGTCAATGTTCTTAGTTAAAATTTTGATTTTATCTTCAATTTGAATCAAACATGCCTGAAAATGACTCCATAGCAAATTTATTTCACGTGTATTAAAATTACCACCTTCTGAAAACATTCTGAAAAATAAACGTTGTTTAAATTGGTTTTCAGGATGTGAACGAATGTGTACAGAAATAGTATGTGTTATTATTATCAAAATTGAAAAATTCTAATTAAAAGTTATTCTTTTGTAAGAAATTTGTGGTACAAAGATCGGTTAAGATATTGTGTTGATTTTTTTCGCAAATAATTTTGTCAAAAATGTTTAGAAAATCATTATTAAATATTTTTCAGTACATAGGTGCTCAAAAAATGATGATATTTTCATCTTAACGTCTATAAGGTACAATAAAAATAATTAATAATGATTTATTGAACCTTTTTTGAATAAAAAAATGTTTTATAGTTTGGTGATGAAATATAATTTATTTGTGAAAGGGAATTTAGCCACAAAGTTTAAACTATATGCGGTTGTCAGTTCGAAGTGAATTAATTTGTGAAAATTTCAGTGAAAAAATTTTCTAGAGTTGTAGTTTTTGATTTTGTAGATAAGTGAATTATTTCACCATACACGGTACGAATTTCTTCTGAAAATTCATTATTTTTTTAATCAATTAGAAAATCATTGTTTTTTTTTTATTTTGATCCACTTTTGTAGGTTTTAAAAGCGATTTCATCGTCTTAAGAGAATTTTATTTTGTATCTATGCTGTGAAAATCATCTTTTCAGAGAAATTCATATAAGGACATCAAAATGGACAATGAATAATTTTATTAAAAAAAATTGTGGTGTATGCAGAATGTTTTATTTATCAAAATAGGGAAAATTGTTTTAAAAGTATTCAGAATTTTAAAATAAAATCAATTTATTAGGAGTGAAAATTAATTCCGTTCCTTTACATTGAATCGATCATAACTTTGTTTTAAATTGAAATATCTGTCCGGCATTCTAGGCTTTAGAGTGACAACCTTCACATTTAAAAACACTATAATATCTTGGCCGAGCAGATGGTATAACCTCACAAAACAGTGGTAGAACACGATGGCGTTCGAAAAGCAGCATATTAAGAATTGTATACTTTTTGCATTTCAGTTGAAAAAAATACTTCCGGAGCCACAGAAATGATTTTTTCAGATTTGGGAGAAGGTGTTGTGATGCATAAAAGATTCAAAAAATACTAAAATAGTGTAAGAGGTCCGAAAATGCATTACGGATTCATTGACTCAAAGCAGTCATCTTTTTTTTGACAAGGGGTCCGACAGTTACCCTACAGATGGAGCAAAGTTATATAAAATAATGGATGGTATTTTAAGGATTGAAATGTATTCAATTTTTCTGTAAACATTCATTTTCTATAAAAAAAAACATTGAATTAATTTGTACACTTAATAATATTATTAATATATACCTTGGAGATGAAGCAAATAACTTATTGAAATCTTTCGCCCATTTTAATCTGCTATCCATCTGTTGTTTTAATTCAGAAATCAGATTATCTAATCTGGCATTAATCGTTTCGAAGCATTGTTCCAAATCTTTCAAATATATCACCACAGTGTCTTTCAAATTGACCTCACATCCTTTACGGACGATACAACAAATCTCTTCTTCATATTTATCGATTACAGTTTGAAAATTACTCATTCGTTTCTCTAAATCCTGTACTGTTTTCTTTAAATATTCGTCCATATACTGAAACAGGATAAAAGATACGATTCATTTAATTCTATTCGAATATTATTCATCTCCATGAAAATACTTCATCGTGCTTTTTCATATACTCTATATGTAAATAGATTTCTTTTCGTCGAACTCTATAAACTTGCTTTTCGATACTTTCTTCACGTGACGTGTTCAAGTTTTGTCGTAAATTAAAACGTTCTTTCACTCTGTCTATACGTTTTTGAATCCATTTTTCTGTAAATGATTGCATCATACGAGGAAATACTTTCGTAAATAAACGGATACCATTACAGAGACTAAACAGAAATGTATAATTAGTTAAATGTAAAACATGAAAATAAAATTTTAAGTACACAAAGAGTAAATAAAAACGGAATATCTTTCAATTGTTTTCTAAATATGAATTTATAAATACCACAACCTTTTCTTCCACTCTAAGAACGATGCTATTGTATGTTCACAAAACGACAACTGATTATCAATTCCTCGATTATAAATAAACTGATAAGGTAATCGAGGAATTGTTATATTTTCATCGGGATATTTGCGCAAAAAAGCTTCGATCTCAGCGATAAATGTCTCCATTTCAGCGTCGACTAACACTCTGTATTTCTCAATGATCTCCAATTCAGTTTCATAATTATTGAGAAGTCTAAAAAGGTTTTAATATTTTTTTCCTACTTTCTAATGAAAACTAGTTCGATTTTTAAAGGGTATATAAAAATTATGGAAATATGAAACGTAAATAATAAACATACATGTCTGTTATTTCAGATAAACTCTCTTTTATACGTTCAAATAGTTGTTGTAATTGTTCGACATCATTCTCTTGTCTCATTTTATCAATCAGTACATTTAAATTGATGTGTTTTTCCTTAAAAATAAAAAAAAGTATATTTATAATCAGTTCTATATGAAGTACTTTTAAAGTATTGTTTTATTTATTATTTTTAATTTTTCCTTTGATATCGATTTGTTTTAATAATTTTTGTAGTTTGTATCGATTAAAAACAAGTATTTAAGTGAATTTATATGATAATAAATTTAAGATCGGTTTCCAAAAAAATACCAGAGTGTACTTCTACCAACCACTCTTGCAGTATTTTGAGTTATCTTCTGGTAGCTTTATAGCTTGTGGAAACTGTTAGAAGATTCTCAAGAGATAAAACCGATCGAAGCAGAATATTACATAGTTATTTAAAGGAAGCAAGGATTACAAGTATAAAAACAAACAATTACAATCATAATGTAGTTTTGAATCTGTGAGTAAATTCAATTACACCAATAAATTTTTCTGTTTTTAGATTTGTTTATACCTAGCGTTTTGAAAATGATGGTATCGCCATCGAAATGCGCATAAGTAAAAAACAAAAATGATCAAATCATGATAAAATAGCTTACATTTCATTCTAAAAGACTATTAAAATCGTAAAGTCTATATTTTAAACTCACTTTGATTTTTAAAACTTGAATTTTCGATTAAAAGTACTCTTTCTTAATCTCAATCCTAAAGTAGTCTATTTTTTCCAATTTAATAAAAGAACAATTACAATTAAAGTGTCTAATTTATGTTACTTACAGTTAAATGTTGTTGATGTTTCTTAACACAGTGTCTCAAAGGTAATTCGATAAACTTTTGAGACTCGCTAATGCGATGACTGTGTGATATCCATAAATCTCCAGAATCAGCGACAAAACAGTACATTCCTTGTAGTTTGTCACTCAAATCATTGATTAAGAAGTCTCGTAAAATCTAAAATGAAATTGTATTCAATCATTCCTATTAACAGATCTACTAGTTTAAGTTTGTAAAGTTTTATTGTTACTCTTTGGATAAGTGGAATTTTTTTATCAGTTTTGTATGAGTTGTTTGTTATTAAATCTCGTATGTTTCTCGTATGTTCGTATGTTTAGGTTGAAAATATGTGAGTAGAGAAAGTACATTTTCGTTATTGTCTGTGATGTAAGTAATAAAAGAAAAACGTTGATGTAGAAATAAACAGAAAACTTTTCAAGGTGTTAGTGAAAGAAAAGTTTGTAACATTTATTTTTTTTAAAAGAAAATATAGAAAAATAAACATCATTTTAGAAATAAGATCAAATTAGAAGTTCAATATATATTTCTAAATTAATATTTAAAATTTTTTTTAGATTTGATTTTTCAGATGATTGTTTTAATAAAAATATTAACATCTCTGATATTTTCGTTGAAATACATCCGTTCTCCGTTCTTGTAAACGACGGTTACTGTATTTTCCTCCGAACATTCTTCAGCGGATTTATTTGCCACCTGCGGTATCATCGTCGGATCAGCACACCTTTCGCCGACAAGCAAACATGATATCGATAAAGGATCTTTGTACCTCCTGAACGATTCTTTTATGGGCAATTCGTATAAACTGATAACGTGTTGTGCAGTGAAATCTGTATAAATGCATAAACAGATTTTGTGAAATGTTTAGAACGGTCTGAAACATTTTTATATCGTTCATTCTATTTCAAAAGTTATTAAACACACATTTAAAACAATATTGAGAAATAAACTAAAAAGAGAAACTCTTAATTTTAAAATAGATAATTAAAATTTTAACATGAACGAATATCAGATTATATGAATTATTTACCTAATTCTGAAAAAATATCTTTCAACTCCAAATACCATTCGTGGATAAGAATACGAAGTACTGAATATCTGAAAAAAATTATTTTTTGTTGAAAATAATATTTGATCTTTCATATCAGAAAATTTGAATGGGGAAATTCATTTATGAAAATATTTAATAGTTATTTTAAAACACAATTAATAATTTATTTAAAAATATAAATTAAAAGTGAAACTATTTAAAAAATGTATTTTCCCAGGTATAAGAGTTTTGTGTTAAAATTCATTTTCACAAATTAATGTTTCACCCACCCTACAAGCCACAAAAACAGTATTTCTCCATCTTAGTGTTCTGAAAAATATGGAATCCCTATTAAAATGCAATAACCAATAATAAAAAATGTCAGTAATAATTTATTGAACATTTTTGATCAGAATTTATTTTGATTTGCAAGATGAGTGAAAAGTTCATCCATGAAAGTAAAATTATTTTATTTAATTTAAAAAAACATACTTATTTTCTTTTGCATGCTCTTCTGCTTTTAGAACTTTCCATTTACTTCTAGCATCTTCAATCTTTTCAATAATTAACCTCAACTCATTATCAGTTTCAAGTTTGAGGGTTAATTGTAAATCGGCATAAACTCGTAAGTTTTCTAATAAGGATTTGTTGATTTTCTACAATTAAATTGTTCAATAAAGTAAAATAACATTGATCTTTTTTTAAAAAAAATAATATATAAAAATGGATTAATTCTTTATTTATCTTAAGTAGAGAAAAATATAAATGTGTTTATATTTCTTTTTACACCAAAACCCTCGCCCAGAAATACAAATATTCTCTTTTCCATAAACCACAATTTTTTCTTTAAAAAAAATGTTCATAAATGTTTATTGATAAATTTTGATTTTTGCTTGAACACATTTCAATGAAGATTCTATTATTTTCAGAATGTTTGACTGAAATAAACCTAGCTTATTTATAATTTAAGCAAGATATCGTTTAAGTAAGAAGAAGAAAATATAATTTAAGTAAGAAGTAAAGTAAACAATTCTTATTTGTTTATAACGCAAGTGATAGATTTTGTTTAACGTTTAATCAGTACAGAACTTCTTTAAATTTGTATATTTTTCAATGAACATGTTCTTTAATAAACCACAAAAGTAATTATGATCAATAATGATCAGTAAATTATTATTGATTATATTTAATTGTTAATTAAATGAATTTAGATGTCTCTTCTATTATTTTTAAATAGATAGGATACAGAAAAATCATTTTTGTTTATAATTCCAATAAGAAATCATTTAAATAAGAAGAAGTAAGCATAATTTAAAAAATAAAGTAAGTAAAAAAATCCTAACTTGTTTATAAATTAAGTAAGAAATCTCGTTTGAAGTTTAACCTGACTAGAGATTTTTTAAATATGTATATTTTTCAATGGACAAGTTACTAATAATGTTTTATATTTCGCAAATAAAATTATTTATGTTTGAAAGTGTTTATTCAGTTAATAAATTTATTGAAAAATTAAAAATAACTAAATTTTCTTGAAGAAAAATTATATAATTCCTCTAAGTCTTTTTATTTAAGGATTTAGATTAATTTTTCAATGAAAGAATAATTAGTTCATTTCTGATATTTTGATAAATAATTTTTTTTCTCGCCTCACAAACTATAAAAAAATGTTTCTAATCAAAAATGTTCAATAAATCCATATTGATTACTTTTTATTGTTGATTGTTTGCATTTCGATAGTAATGAGATCCTCTTCAGAGAATCGTGGTACAAAAAAACATTATCGGAAGTGATTTATTGAGCATTTACGAATTGGATTATTTTTAAGCTTGTTAGGTGAGAAAAGAATTCATTTGTGAAATAATCGGTAATTTGTAAATACAAATATTGAATTTAATTTTTCATATAAATATTTCTTTCGCAATTTTTCATATATTTCTAATAAAAATCCACAACTTTCATTAGGAATCATAGTTTTTCGACAATCTTCTGAAGCAATAAACTTACTAAATTACAATAAACAGAAAGTACCCTTTCGTATTTTCTACTCTTACAGTTATTTCCAATTCTAAGAACATCTGTACATCATCTGGCATTAAATATGATACTTTTTTGATATTATATATTCCATATTTAAGAATATCTTTGAATTTCTTGACACGATCTTCTTCGTTCTCCTTCAGGTTTTCACAAAACTCGTCGATGAGCTTGCGTCGAGCATTGAATTTAGCTTTCAGCTCTTCTTTTTGCTTCCGAAAAGTGTATACGTGTATATCTAATAACTAAATTAGTATATTTTACGAATTTGAATGAATATATGAATTTCATGAAGATGAAAGCATATTTTATGAATTTTTAATATTTCACTTTACCTCTCTGCCATCAACATCGAATATTTTATACAAAGGTACAATCTCTTCCTGAAAGTGTTCGATAAATTGTTTCAGTTCTTCAGATTTGATTCTAAACCATTCTTCTTTCTTAACATTAACTGCTTCGTATTTACAATACATGTCTTTTACAACTTTATTGTGAGTCTCTTGACGTCTCTTATCCAAACGTTCTAATGCATTCGAATGTTCATGGTTTTGTGTATCTGAATCGTTATAAAAAAATATAAAATAAATTTTCAAACGAAATATTTTTTTACAGATTCAAATAGATTTATTTGTATCCTAGAAGGTACGACATCATCTTCTAGATGCGTACAAGTAATAATCAAAAATGAGCGATAATCATTGAATATTTTTAATAAAAACTTTTATGTGGTTTGTGGAGGAGTGGAAAATTGATTTGTGAAAGTTATTTTACTTGCAGTGCTTAAAAATATATTAAAATATTATTTTTATTAGTAGAGTAGTTTGATACCTCTTGGGAATTGATATCTGAATGAACGAATAAGTCATTCTTGATTTAAATGTAAGACAAATTAATTTGTTTGAAACAAGTATATGAGAAGAACCTGGTTTCAAAGACCAAAATAAGTTTGCATTTAAATACCTAAATTAAAACGGTTTTCTATAATTAAATGTATTTATGTACTGTATTTCTATTTGTGATGAAACTATTGTTTATTGTCTTCATTTATAATTATTATTGAAAAAGAAGATGCACCAAGAATGCCTTTAAATCTGTACGCATTGGTATTTTTAATACTTCTGGGCACTCTAAGGGTATCTGAAACCGTACTTCAGAATAGAGATGAAAATTATTTTTTTAAAATATTCTTTAATAAATTTTCGAAAGGATTTTTAAACTGTTTTTTTTTAAAAAAAAAAAGGCTTCTGTTAAAATAATTTTTACTGAATAAACACACATTTTGAATGTATTTTTTTCTAATTAATCCATTAGGAGATCTGAAATATTTCTTACTACGAATATTTTGACTTAATTTTTCTAATATTTTACTGCAGACTTCAATAAATATATTCATGATTCTGAACCAAATTAATTTCTAACGCAATTATATTCAACTTACAGATGCATTCATATTTTTTTATCATACCTTTATTGAAATTACGCGGTAAGGATTTGATAACCCATCTATCATGTTCAGTGAAATTTGGTTCTTCTTTCTTATATAATTTCAACGACGATTCGGTCGTGATTACCGATTGTCTTTCAATCTTCGATGCCTTCTGTTGCATGAATTGTGGAATTATTTCCGTTTCACTAGACGTTTCGCTTTCATTTCTTGATATGATCGTTCTTAGTTTGTGTTTGAATAGATGACAACTGCTTGTTATCTCTGTGACATTAATCGATTGCTTGGGAGGACGTCTTATAGGTAAATCCATGATGAATCAAGAGCAATGCCTTTTATTTCTTCAGATATAAGACAAACATATGAAATTTATGTTTGTGATGGACAATTTAATAACTAAGATTGTAAATAACCTAGGAAACGATATTTAATGTCATTGAATTTTATGTATTTTTTTAAACATACACAACGTAAGATTTTTCTGTATTTTAGAGGATTGATCGTAATGGAATCTAGAGCGAAATGTGTATTGGTAGTAATCAAAAATTGTTTTAATTTTGTGGGGTGAAAAAAGAATTCATTTGAGATGAACAAATAAAATTTTAATGTTGTATGTCTTTAAATATAAGTCATTAAGTGAGAAATTCGTCAATCAATTACTATTTTGATATATGAGAAATTATTTATACTTCATTGTTTTTGAAATAAAAAGAGAATTTGATCCAAGTGACTTATTCTGAATATTTAATGAAGAAACAAATGACAAATATATATATATATATATATATATATAAATGTATAATACACATACAATGTGTGTGTATGTTTATAGGATACCATATAATAATACAGAACTGACAGAAATTCTTTCGCAGGACACACGCTTAAATGAACTCATAAAGTAACCCAATTTGTGTTGAAAGAAGTGTTGTCATAATATAGAGGAAGTAAAAAACTACGCGTTCGTGAACCATTCTAGTTGTTGACATGTATGAAAATTGATGAAGCGTCATAACAACTTCATAATGTTTACAGTACGAGGAAGGTCGCGCTTATATTCCGTCCGGAAGTGCAGAAACCTTTCACGGCACGACGACAACGAAGAGTCGTTGTCGAATTATCAAAAAGTCCGGTTCTCTTTTCTTCATACGAATGCTCGTGATTTAGATGGGTACATGTTCAATTTTATCTGGTTGTTAACCCTTCGAGTTTATTTTATAATTATCTTGACAGCGATAATATTTGTGATGGATTTGAAAGTTTTTTTATTATTATTTTGTTGATTATCGATGATTAGAGAGTGTTTGTCGGAATTATTGAATATTATTAGAGTGGGATAATGAATAAAAAATGAATTAGTTTCGAATCATATAAAAAATGTTCTTAAAAATTCAAAAAATGGAAATGAGCAATTGATTTGTATTATAGGTACACTTTTAATCGATTTTTCATATTGTTTATTACAAATTCCTTACTCCTTCTACTTAAAATCACTTTTTATATTCGAATCAATCAATTTATTTAGCAAATAATTAAATTATTTTAAGTGCATTTTAACAAAATTCCTTAAACTGGACTATGACTGTATTATGTTAAAAAGTAGCAGTCAAAATTTATATTTTTCAGATTTTTAAATTCTAGAAACTAAATTACTAAATCTATTATTTAGTATCAGTAATAAATCAATCATGTCTTTTAAATCCTTTGAGAAGAACAGTAACGATTCTGATTTTTGTTATAAGGGCATCAATCAGTAACTAATAAAATACTAATGGCAGGTTTAATGAAAGATCAGTCTGTCTATATTTATTATTTTCATAAATGGATTGTTCTCTAATCCCAAAAACCATAAAAATTGTTTTCTCAACAATTTCTCTGAAAATTGTAAATTTTTCCCTGGAATATCAATCTAATTTATTAATTTTTTAAAAAATATACGAGTAACACACTCAAATTTAAACAGATTTATTTTAATTTCTTACAAATTTACTCATCCCGACTCATGAAAATCTTCAGCATTTTAATAAGACAATTGTGTTATTTGATTTTAAAATTTGAAATTAACTTCTGGGTAGTTTGAAATTATTAAATCTGAAAATTAAACTAATGATTGATTTAAAAGTTTGTCTTTACTCATGAACTCTTATTTTTATACATTTAAATCTCTGAACACAAACACATATGATATATATATATATATATATATATATATATATATATATATATATATATATATATGATGAACCTGAATCCTTTTCGTTCATATTCGAAAACTCAAACAGGGTAAAAAATTAATACAACAAACACACTTTATTATTATGTTGATTGTAATATTATACATTTTTTCTACCGAAACGAGTCAACCCCTGGGTGGTCATCCGATAAACAATTAGTTTAATGGGCGAACAACCCTTCCTGAATTCTATTTTTTTCTCTATATGATCCATGTCCGCGTCATCAAACAAATTGCATACAAATTGTGTACATCCAATATTTGGATATTATTAAAGACTTATGTAAATGATTTTCTATCTTTCAGAGTTAATTTTCTCAATTACAAAAAGATAAATATTTTTTTTAATTCCCTAAGACCGGTTAGACAAAAACCGACCGTTTTAATGAAGTACTGTTATGGCTGTAATAAAATCAAATCTGTAAGCTTTGTGTGTTTAAGGGTTGTTTGGTTCAATCTACACACACATATATAGATACGTACACACACGTGTATGTGTATATATGGGATGACATATTTTAAAAATCGCAGTTTATTGAAATAGCAAACAGCAAAACGGTTGAACGACAACAACTTTTGCGGTATCTAATTTTATAGCTACATTATTACAAAATGATTACACAAGTAGCAATCATCTTCGGTAAAGTTAAATGTGACCACCCAGAAGTCGAAGAAATGTATATCATAAAATTTTGCTGGTATAATTTTCGCTGTCCTTAAATTTTCTAATAGATTCTTCGAACTTTACTCTCTATAAATATATATATATATATATATATATATATATATATATATATATATATATATATATATGTATATATATAACTATTCTTAAATATATGTGCAAGTAAACAGAATTCTCTTTAGTATTTGTTTCTATTCTTAACAATTTATCAAATTGTCAGTCGAACAAGTATTATTTTTTTTAATTTAATATCTGGAAAAATATTTATAAAATTCTTTTTTAAATTAATAATACTAGAGTTGAATAATTTATAATGGGCAGTCGATAGAAAAAAATATAATCAGTAATGTTTTTCATCTGTTGATATTTTTTAAATTTCAGTTCATTTACAGATATTTCCTGGTCAGTTAATTGATACGTTGTGCGTTTATAAATCATTTTTGACTTGTAAATACATCAACCATAAATAAACCCATAAAAATCGAACAGAATATTCCCGGCAAGTACCGAGTATAATTGAAAATTAGTCATGTTATTTTATGAATAATAAAGTTACTATGTATTTCGAGCTTTTACCTTAATGTTTCCATAAACAGCAGCGATTCAGGCGTGTTTGCATAATCAGTCAGTTATTTAAATGATGTACATGCACTTGTAAATAAATACATTATCTATTTTTTTTTGTCCTGTCTTGCGAACACAGACCGAAACGAGTCGACAATTATGACATTTTCTTGTCAGATACCACCAACATTGCAAATTATTCGTTACACACAATCAACGAAGAAATTATTACGACGAAATATTAAGTAATAAACGTGCTGAATGAACGAAATCAGCGAGTAGACATAATTACAGTCAGTCGTACGTATTGACATCTGAGAAAGATCCACTTTGTGGTCGATGCAGTCACGCTATTTATGAAAATTTCATTGCAGAAAATTGTAGCCGATACGAAATTATTCGGTTAGTGACTCTCATTCCGTCTGAACGGACGGTCAATCATCGATTTTGGCAGATTTTCGAGCTACTAATATGTATTCGTGTACTTAATTTGCCGGCGTCTGGTGAAATAAACGTCGCAGTGGCTTTGTTCAATATTTATTTTGTACTAGTAGTGGATGAGAAATATATCTGGAGGAAATCGTTTAGTTTCGTATCTTTGTCTTCAATCCAGTCGTTTTAAAATTGAACACTTTATGTAAATTACAGACTCAACTTACTGAGAATTTATGAGAATTATCCATTGATATATCAATGGATTTGAGTTTAAGTCTTGGATATAAGTTTTAATTCTGTAACAAATTATTTTTTTAAGTGTCACGTAAGATCAATTCAGATTAAATCTTTAAAATATTATAAAATTATTTTTAAGAAAATATAAAGCTTATTTTAAATAATTTTATGAAACTTTTGAAATACACTATTGAAAAAAATTGGTTTCAGCTGTAACTAGCTGTAATAGTATTATTTAAATGATGGTTTCATGCCATATTCAGAAATTAATTGTCAATCCTTGAAAATCTCACAAAAACTCTAGTCAAATTGTTAAATAATTTTTCATTGATCATTTTGAATATTTATTGTGCAAATTTTGTCGGTGAAGCCCTTATTTTCAGAGTGATTAATTATAAAAAAAATCTTTATCTTATGATAATTAAAATGAATACTGCTTTATCTTATGATAGTTGAAAATTACAATAAAGTTCTGACACTGTGGCAAAATATACTTTCACAAATAATTAAAAAAGATTAGTCACAATACAGTTCTGACACTAACTAAATTTACTTTATATATATATATATATATATATATATATATATATATATATATATATATCAAATAATTAAATATAGTAAAATGTATTATAGCTGTACACATAAAGTTCCTGCTTCAATACTGTTCATGGCTGTTTTATTGGTATGAAAGAATCATTCATGGCATCTTCATTTTTTCCCATAATACAAATCTGTTACAATGACTACAAGCTTATAAATGAAGATATCAGAAAAATCTATAGAAATCATCAAAAATAAAATAATGATATTAAATGGAAATAATGAATTTCGACAGATCATTTTGTCTCTTACCTCATAAACAACAAATTATTTTCAAATCAAAAATGTTCAATAAATAATTATTGATGATTTTTGATTGTTGTTCATGTGGATTTTGATAGCAATGCCATGATCTGCAGAGGAAAAAGACACAGAAAAATATCATTTCTGTCAGAATGAGAGCATCTTCATCGAAATGAGTACAATCAAAAAAAAACACAAATGATCAATAATCATTATTTAGAATATTTTTTATTAGAAAAAATGTATTGTTTGTGAAATAAGAAAAGAATTCATCTGTGAAACACATCTTCAATCACAAACTATTCCCGTGAAGAAGTAGACGTTTCTGTCGATGTCTTAAACGAAGCCCGAGTTTCAATTATCACGCGGTCTTAACCGTTCAGATGCTGTGGTAAAATCGATTTGCGTTGCTTAAATGCAGCAGTCGTTCAGTCGGGAAGCCGTAGATATGTATCGTCAGGCGTTCGACAACAACAATTTGCGGCCGTAGCGATTCGGTTCAGTTGTAATTTGACCCTTTCACCTGTTAGCGTGCACCGTTCGTTTTGGATCGTGTGAAACAATTTAGATGACAATGAAGGCGACATTAAAAAAATCGACTGTCACAGAAGATTTCGTTTCAGAACTGGTCCATTCACCTCCGCGTGTTTATAATTCGGACGTCTAGACTGTAATGTCTCAAATCACATACGCCCCGTTTGTATTGCAGTAACGCTGTTTGCTTCCATGTCGACGAACAATGGGATGACGATGGAAAAATCGTATCGAACGATCACGCTTTAATCGCTCAGATTTAGTGAATTCTTGGGAATATCCTTAATTCAATTTGATTGATTTCAAATATCCTTATATATATATATATATATATATATATATATATATATATGTGAATTTAGAGAAGACATGTTCTAAAATTAAAAAAAAATCAATACTAATGGATAACAGATTTTAACTGAAGCAATGAAAGAAAAATTATTTATGAAATTATGATAGGAAATAGAAACAACAAAGCAAATAAATATAATTAGGAATTGGAAAATATCAAAATATGATAAAAAAGAAGCATCATATGTGACAAACACATGTATAGTAGAATTACAGTCAGTTTTAGAATAGAAGCTTGGATATATAAAATTAGAAAAGAAAGAGATAGTGAAACAAACTGTATTTGCAGTTTATGTGAGAAACAAAATCAAATATTTGTCTCGAATGAGTGTGAAAGTACTGAGTCTATCAGAAAAATATATAGATTATTGAAAATAAAAGAAAGAGATTAAATTAAAAAATGAACTTTCAGAAATGTTAGAATTGTCAAAATATTAAATTGTGAGAATTTTGTAGCCATAAAAAAATAATCAGTGCATCTTGGAACTTCTGTATATAAACATTAGGTGTTATTAACAAATAATCTCACTTAAAATTAGTAAAATAAAAATATAAAGTAAAACACTGATATATCTTAAATACTAAATCGATAAATGATATAAACTTATACCGCGAATGGAAGAGTATTGTAATAATTAAGTCAGTGTTCAATTAATAATAAATTGTATGATTTTATTAAAGAAAAATAATTGTACAAACCCTCGACTAGAATTATAAGTTTTTATATTAAAATCACTGACAGAAAAGTGAAAAGAATCTAAAAATAATATACAATATTTAAAAAAATCCTCCCCCTCTATATATATGTATATATATGTTATATATATATATATATATATATATATATATATATATGTATTTGAAATTGTACACATATTTATAGTTCAATCCGGAAACGTCAATAAGAATGTCTTATCGCACGTGCCGACCACGCTCCACATACAGGTAACATCTTCAACGTTTTCCCCGCTTGCATTGTATTGTGTTATAACATTTCCTCCCAAAACATCACCCCTTGGTATAACAAAATTGCACGAACAGTTGGTCAGCGTGTCTGCACCACAAAACTGCTAGGAATATATGTTGTGATCAATTACCGGAACTGTGAACCACACTCACATAAACATACGCGTGCCAACATACACATACATTCATACAATCGTATATATATAACCTTATATATATATATATATATATATATATATATATATATATATATGTATATATATATATATATATATATATATATTCACACACATAATGATACATACATGTTTTAAAGTTGGATGTGAAATTCGTACGTTTCAGGGCGAACTAAAGGACCAATTATTGATTTCAGTGCATAATGATAGTGCTGACCCTTTGAAGAATTGTTTATACATATATATATAGAGAGAGAGAGAGAGAGAGAGAGAAAGAGAGGAAGAGAGAGAGATTTTAATATAAACAATAAAATTAAACTGCCTTTTTCAAAAACAAGTCAAATAAAAGTAAACTACTTTCCTCATTGTGATTTGAAATGTGGAAAGAAAAAAATATAGAAGAATCCTAATTAAATCCAAACCTATCCTTATATTTGAAAATCATGTAGAAAAAATTTTTTGTTGTTGTAATCTAGCTACTTAGCTAGAATTCATGAAAACACAAATCGAAGAATCTTGGAAATGCAGATCGATTAAATTCAAACTTATTTACATATTTGAAAACTATTTAGAGATAAAAAAAGAGGTTTTTGTGATTGTAAAAAAACTATAATTTGTACTTAACTGTATATGTATTTAAATACTATTTGATTAGAATTCATGGAATATTGAAACGTTACATAGATTTCATGTATCTGTCGATTAAACTTTTAAGAAAATTAAATAAAATATGTTCTGTCATCTGAGTTACCTGGAGATGGTTCTATTTAATATATTTTTATTTACAATTTATCTCAAATATAATGCTAAAAAGATATCACAATACAGTTCTGACACTGTGGATAAATTCAGTTTCACTAATGAATCTTTATCTTGAATCTTTTTTCATCTCACAGACCAAAAAAAAAGAATCTGTGATCAAAAATGTTTAACAGATCACTATCGATAATTTTTAGTTATTACTCTATCACTAGACTGAGTTATTCTGTTAATTGTTATTATTATAATAAAATATGTTATTATATAGAAAATTGAGAATCAACAAACCAGTATTCGATTTTTTTACAAAGCACACCGATTTCAAAACTAGATATAAAAATAAAATTTAAAAAGCAGACTTATTTATCGAATACCTCGAGTCCTAACTCCTCTAACAAGTGAATCGTGGCACGATTATGTTTTGTCTCGTGCACGTAGCACACCGGGATACATTTCTGTTAAAGCACTGTCTTATTCACCTGGCGCTAATATGCATATTCGTCAGGCAATAACAATAATTCTTTTATTGGCGAATACAGCGAGTGGACGATATCAAAAGCGACTACTTGATTGTACAATTTATGAGATTAGTCTTCCAGTCCGAACATAAGAAAAAAATATATATAATGCACGCATCGACGAGATGAAAATTTCAGCGACCAGGTGTAACGGAACACGCATCCACTACCGATCGTATAATTTGCTAGTGTTTATTTATTATTGATACGTTTCTTTCTTACTCGCTGTGTGTTTTTGTCGAAAACAATTATTTTAGAAATATGGATCTTGATATCGGGTTTTCGGAAACGGTCGATCTGAATATTCTGTCTGATTTGTTGGGGTGGACGTTGTTTTAGCATGATGTATTGGGTGTTAATTTGAATATTAATTTTTGTACTGGTAATATTTTACGATTGTAAATTACATGCCTGGGTATTATTTTAATTTAATGGAAATTTGATCTTCTATATAATCAGTATACATAGTTATGAAAGAATAAATTTTAAAAAAAATTTTCTTTAGTTAAACGCATTGAGAATGATGAAATTTGTATAAGATACATTAAAAAATTATCAATAATTTATTAGAAAAATGCGATCAGCAAAAAATGTATGTCATATGGAGTGAAAAAAATTATGAAACTATATTAATTTCATTAAATATTTCTTACACGGTCTGAAATATTAATAATTTATATATTTATAGAAGATAAAAATAATTTATGAATTGATTTTGTAAAAAGTAATATATTTTTAGTTCATTCAATATCATTTAATCAAATTCATCATTCAAATTCATTAAAATTTCAATATACACCCAATAGTTGCAGCATGATATGATTTTAAATTTCTGTAACAATTTTGTACTTTATAATTATATTAATTTTTTAAACTACATATGGATCTTGTATTTCCCATACATGTTCTACATGTTTTTAAATAGTAGTTAAAAATAAAAACTTGGTGGAGATATTGAAAATTGCAAAATCTTTGAATAAAAATTCAAAATAGAATATTATTCCAGTATTAAAATAAATAATTCCTAAACGTTAGTACCCTAGCTTCCACAAAAACAGAAGAATGCTCAAAAAAATCATAGCCTTAGAACATGAATAACCACGTGGACATGATGGGAGAAGGGTGACTTTCCTGCGTTTGCAAGAATAGATAACCTTCGGGAAAGAGTTACCTGCACGACTCTCAAAAAGATGAACATAGAGCTGGAAATCCTTGTCCACCGAGCTCCAGTGATAAACAAAACAACAGGAGAGTGCTCCTAGCTTAATAATAATAAGAAGAAGAAAAAGAAGACGATATTTTACTTGAGTTTAAGAAAATCTAACTGTAATTTTAATATAATTAGTTATGTGTTAATATTAGATAATTATCTAAAGTGTTGTTAGTTGCTTGTTTACATCTGAATGAGTTGAAATTTATAGACAATTTCAATTATTTTATATAACTTAAAGTGATTTACAATTTTAATTAATAACTGCGGAGTAGTTTGTAAGAAAAATAATATATTGTTAAATATTTTATATAAATTGAACATAAACTCTTATTTTTCTATCATCCCACTTCAGTGTTTAATCACAATATTTTTAAAGCAAAAAAGATAAAACAACATGCTTGTTATATAGTTTAAATACATTATCTCTTTTATTGAAATAATTCTATAATTCAGAGTACGTTATTTCAAAATTTAACGTTTAACATGAACGTTACTATCAGTAAAAGACGACTTTATGTATCTGTATATAAAACAGTACCAGTCTCTTCTTTATCGAGACACTCAATTTTTACACGTTTCACAGTAGACATAAAAATACGTTTCAATCAGCAGAGAGCCCCTAACAATTCCGAATAAATTTCAATAGCACTATCTCTGTCGACGGTCGCGTTTTGAAAACCGGCCTTCTTTACCTGATGCACGCTGTTTTTTATTCAGGTAGGTAGGTAGTCGTAAAGTAGGAATTTGTCAAACTCACGGGGGGCTGATGTCAGTCAATAAATGTTATTGATTCGGTATTGATTAAATTTGCATTATTTTTTGTGATACGCAAAGGTGTGTAATATTATAATTTCGTTGTAGGTAGCCGGTTCACAGAAGTTAGTGTCGATGAAATTTGATATAATTCGTTGGATTGTGTTTAGTCATAGCTCTGTCACCAGTCTCTGACTTTTTTCGGTTTTACGTCGATATTAATTCGAGATGAAAAGTAGAGAAGAGATATTTGTACTTGTTCCGTTTCAAATCAAATTACATGACTGTAAACATTGTCATAGATACGTCAGTGAATTATAATGTGAATTAAATCACCGGAAATATTGTATATCTTGATTGTAAATAATCTCATCTATAAATATACTTATTATTTATAATATTTAATAACAAAGAATTAAAGATTAATCGTTAATAACGTAGTGATTTTCATTACCAAATATTTTTTTCAGTCCTCATGCATCACAAAAGATTTTTTCTACACAAAAATTAACTATTGGTCATTTTAATCAAAAAAACTTTTTGTCTTGTTTTTGTAAGAGTAAAAAATTTATCTGTGAAAATGATTCGGCTGCAACATCATCCTTATTGTTTTTCTGTGCTTTAATGCTTTAAGAATAATCGATTGAAATCCTCATAAGTAACAATTAAGAAAATATTAATTATCATTTATTGAACATTCTTAGTAAGAATTGTTTTAATAGTTTAGAAACAAATATTCATTCGGGAAAGAGAATTTAGTCACAGTGCCAGAACTTATTATGAAATATTGATTTTTAAACATTACCATTTGAATAAACCTAAATATTTTTTTATCGACTCGGTAATCATTTTTCATGAATAATAACAGTTTTCAATTATATATTAATATAAAAAACTTATCCAGAAAATACAGGTCAATACAAAAATGCATGTTAAAGAAAAATTGAATATTTCGAACTGTATGTTCATAAAAACCGATCGGCTTTCGCTACAAATACAAAGTTACATCTTGTGTCCTATTATGATAAATTATACATTTTTAATCCTATAATCGGTAATCGTATAATCCCTTTTTTAAGGACCACCAGAAGTTCTACAGAAGATAATGTCATTTGCTGTCCTTAATTTATAACTATATGGTACTTATTACCTTATTATTTTTTCCAGTAATATTCTTATATACAAATAAAATTTTGAAACCAGTGTACAGCAGTATACGAGTATATATATATATATATATAGAGAGAGAGAGAGAGAGACTAGGTCCTTAATTTTTATAATTGTTAAGAAAACTAGCTAATAAAAATCAAAATATAAAACTTGGTAATAGTTAAGTGAGTTGATTTTCACATTAAGTTGATTTTCTCATTCCACAAACCACAAAAAATATTTTCTAAAATATGATTTGATAATTTGCTGATTTCTGGAAAAAGTAAAGTAACTGTTCTTTGAAATAAATAAGAAATTATATTAATTGACTACTGGTATATGGTATTAAAATTACAAAAAAATGGCATTTAACATAAGATGAAATAAAATATTAAACAATAAAATGTATATTTTATATATAGCTATTATTAATATATATATATATATATAGAGAGAGAGAGAGAGAGGGAGAGACTGATACTCAATTTTTAATTGTTGAGAAAGATATCTAATAAAAATCAAAATATAAAAATGTGCTAATAGTTAAGTAAGTAGATTTTCTTATAAATTGATTTTCTCATTCCACAGACCACATGAAAAGATTTCTGATCAAAAACGTTCAATAAACGTTAATTGGTTGTCTTGTCTGCATCTATCATCCACACAACGCTGCAGAGATTTTTTAAAGAAATCCTACCGAGAACAATTATCCTCTAAGTCCAATTACACGATAAAAGAGCGAACTATACGGATTTATTTAAAATCTCAACAAGACCACCGCGATTGTTCCGAGTCCATTGAACGTACTGTGAATAATATGTATCGTGTTACTGTAACAATTCGAGCACAAAGACGCGAACAACAATCATTCATTTCATTATATTCGAACGAACGTGCGATCCGACGTTGCATTAAATCGAACCCAAAGCGTGTTCTATGCAAGATTGGTACATCGACGTGATGCACCCGAACAGTACACCTGCCCACGCATAAGAATGCATGCACCGGCCCTTTTTTGAATACAATAAATTCATCACGTTAAATACCCGTTTAAAATGTATATATGTACATGCATACACACACACAAATATATATATATATATATATATGAATATCTTCCGTTCACTTTATCTGTCCGCGATGTTATGTGAAGATAATACATGTATCGTTTTTCAATGTGAAAGCTTGTTTTTCGGATACATTGTTTTATGTAACACGCTGTAGTAGCTGACAAAAACGAGCCATTCACAGAGCATAATCGTCGATTTTATATCTATATATTTGTTTTAGTGGCGTATAAATTTTTATACCTTTTTTTTACTGAATCCGATGAGAGATAATGTATCTCTGTTTTTATTAACAGTCAGATAATGCAAGAGAATGCAACGAAAACGAATTGAAATTATTATATGAGCAATTGTTTTATGAATAGAATCGGGTAGAAAATGTAATAAAAATGTTTGGTTAACAGTTTTATGTAAGATAAAACATATAAAATCTGTTTAGAGGTGTAACACACCTTAATAGCAAACACGAAGATGACAGTTAAGTGGATTTCAGTGGTTGTATTAGGAAATTTATATGTTTTCTTTTCCTATTCTCAATGGTTTGTACTTGTATTCAAACGTTTCATTTGTCACTGATTCCACAAAACACAAAAAGACATTTCTAACCAATAATGTTCAATAATTGATTATCGATCATTTTTTTTTATTTTTTCTTGAAGAATTTTCGATAATGTTCCATCATCCTGACAGACTTTTTTTAAATTTACACTCTAAAGATTGTTGAAATACACATAAACAAGAATAATTAATGCTCAATTATCAATTATTGAAAATTTTTGATCACAGATATTTTTATTATTTGTAAGGGAATTAAAAAATCATTCGTGAAAGTCAATTTAATCGCAGTACCAAAACTATATTGTGACAAATAGTTAATCAAGTTTTTCATAGAAATATTTTAATTCAATTTAAGGTCAAAGTTAACAGAAACAATTGTTCATGTGAAGTTCAAGTTGAAGTTCAGTTATCATGCATTTGAAGTATCTTCTTTTTCTCTCTTCTAAATTAATTAATTATACATATGTGCTTTGAAATTAAATTAAATCTTAATACATGTTTTTAGGACGTTGTAAATGAAAAATATATTTTTAAATACTAATTTTTCACATTATTTGATTAAAAATTAATGGTTAAAGATTTATAATTATTCTGTATTTGAATTATCTTTTTTCTTTTTCTTCTAAGTTAATTACTTCTATATTCATTGAATTTAAAATACATTTTTTACTTTTTTTGAAAACAAATGTTTATTCAAGTGTTCATCTAAATTCTTTTAATATATTAAAAAATAATTCAAGTTCATCTGATGCTCTTCTCCTTATTATTTTTTATTATCATTTCACAACATTTCGTTAAAAAATAATTTATTTAACATGAGCTTGAAAGATTAACAGAAAAAAAATGTTTACTTTAAATTTAAAAAAATATCAGAGAAAATTGAACAATATATATATATATATATATATATATATATATATATATATATGTGGACAAGAATAATTTATATTTGCATTTAATTACAGGGTTAAAAAAGGTACTCAGAAAAAAGATCGTTCGATGTGCGTGATAAAGTGGCCATCAAAGATGTTTCCATAGATTATACAGTTTAAACTATTGCAGAATAGTATGCTACCGGATTGGCTTCTAAAAAGGAAATTTTTGCAACCATAAATTATTCATGAGATTTTTGAAACCGCTACGAGAAATGTATTTAAATCTTAATTTATTCTTCCACTTTTACAAATTTCAAATTAAATATGTTTTGAATTATATAAGCATATATATATATATATATATAAACATATAAACATGAAAAAATAATCAGTAATTTCAATACACAATTCAGCTACAAACCGACATCAACCCTTAACGTAAGGCGGAGCTTAAATACTTATACCGATCACGTGTGCTACGATCATCGCCAAACATTCACTTCCTATTGGCTACGAGGCACGCGTTAAATGCAAGGGTCACTAGAGCACACAAGCGCCTTCATCGAAACGAGCGTATTGAACGACAAGGACACTATGTTTTTTCATGCATCGAATTATATAATCTCACCATTTTTATCACGTATCGGACAGTTTTATGTATAAAAAAGCGGCTCCGTGTGGCAATAGCGGGGGTTAGCGATGAAAAAAAATATCATACAGGGAAAAAAACAGTACCGGTGTTTCGGACTGCATTTATAAATTTACAAGGAATAAATTCAGTCAGGTCAGAAACTCGCCTGCACGGCTACAGTGCACATCGTGTCTTCAGCTCGTGTTAATAACGATTTTTTTTACGTGAAACGTCTTCGATATCGTCAATTGTTTTTGAGTGCTTCGAGTGATTCGATGAAGACATTGATTTGATGTTTCTTTGAAACATACTTAAATATCGTTTAATCAATATTGATAATTAATAAATTATCGACCGGTTTGTTTAGTCGATTGTTAATTAGTTGACAAATAGAGTGTCTCGATCGGGTTTAAAATATATGAGTTGATTTAAGGACAATTGAGATATAAATCAATATAAACTCTTAAATGATTTAAATAAACAAGGAAATATATTTAAGTTACTATTTAAATAAATAATTAATTAATTGGGAATAAAAAATAATAATCAATCAATGATGGAGTCCAGTGAAGAATTCAGACAGTTGTATATGTACGAACCGATACCTCAACTGAGCCAATTTTCTACCTATCTGTGTCCTAGATTAGATTATACGTCGAATTTGACGAACCTGCTCCAGAAAACAGACAGTGGCTACGATAGCATGTCGGAAATCCGTTCTGAAGATCTGTCAATCTATCACAACGAAAACGAGATCCTCGAAAGAAAATATGAAATCTGTTATAAGGATTCCGATGATAAGAAAACGCGTAAGTTGAGTCTCGCAGAATCGGCCGACAGCATCTCAGATGTCCTCTCTGAGAGATCTGTCAGGACATCGAAACAATTCGATCTGGTATCGAACGAACGGATCGCGAGTTCGACAAGTTACGATAGTTTATCCGATGGATACTTAACGCCGAGTCCTGGTGGCAGTATACGATCAACAAGTCCTCCGGTTATCGGTGCACAAGATATCGAAAAATCGAACGGCGGCGCGAGGAACGGACGTCGAGCTGCTCAATCGGGGCCGCTGATCGCGAAACGGCGTCGTCTGGCGGCGAACGCGAGGGAAAGAAGAAGAATGAGGAATCTGAACGAAGCTTTTGATAGATTGAGAACATACCTGCCGCAATTAGGAAACGATAGACAGTTGTCTAAGTATGAAACTTTACAAATGGCACAAACTTATATATCAGCATTGTACGATTTGTTAGATTGATTTGTTTGATGTTGAGAGTTAAATGTTTGATTGGCCTGTTAGACTTTTGATTTTAATTAGTTTATAATTTAGTTATTAAATAATTTTATTTTAAAATCAGTAGATTTTAAGATTCTATAGAAATATACAAAAAAAATACTTCTGATTTTTACAACAAATCATTCAGTCGAAAACAAATATTCATTCATAGAAAAGATGAATTCAAAAATAAAAATTAAGCGATTCTATTCATACTTTAAGAAAAACTATATTATAATTTTGAATATTTTTTCATTTAACTCAGAATGATTCCTACATCTAACTTAATAGTTAATTCATTTATTATTTTATACACAAAATTTTATATTTTCGATATTTCAGGAAATGAATTCATAAATACTTTTAACAGACTTTCGAAATTTCTAACACTTTTACAAATGAATTTAAAATAATTTTTTGTACAGTATCGAAAAATAACATTCTATTTAATTGAAAAATTTAAATTTAAAAAATATATAGTTTTATTAGAATATATTTTATCAATTGGTTCTATTTGTTCCAATACTTAAAAATATTTCTTGAAAAGTAATGAAAGTAATATTACATATATATATATATATATATATATATATATATATATATATATATATATATATATAACTAGATGTTGAAATTAAGATAAAAGTCTAACTTGTCAACGAATATACTAAAAAAATATGTATAAATATATATTTTATGTTATTAGACCATAGTTAACATTAGAGTAAATATTTATTTTTGTAGTTACCTGCTCTAAAATATATCGTGTAAATAGTTTCCGTATGTAAATATGTATATTAAAAATGTTTATTTAATTTTATAGTTTAGGCTCTGTTAAGTATTTACATAAAAATAATGTTAAGCTGTGCCAAATATTACATGTAGCGATCACTTAATCCATGATGTAATTCGCCGGACTGTTTTTTTTATTTCTTTCTTTTTTTGAATCGATGAAATGAATTTATATGTCGATACATGCCAGTATTATTATTGTATTATATTTTTATTAACAAATACAGGTCTTTTTAATATATTTCTGAATTCAGTTCTCATCCTATTTTGTCCTCGATTGATTATTTTCAGATTTTATGCAAGACAAAACCTTATATTGGAATTTGGATCGATTTTCTTAAATGAATTTCACTCTCCTGCAAATTATAAAATAATTCGGAACAAAAATTTTCAACAGATCAATTAAATTATTGTTTATATGCATTTAGATGGAGATTTTATCATCATTAGAGTGATAAGATGTAGAATAATCTTTAAAATGAATATATGAATTAATTAAAAAGATCAATCATCTATTATTGAAGATTTTTGATAAGAAAAAAATTATGGTTATGTGAAAATGAATTTAGATGCAGAGATAAGAACTATAAATTCAATTAGAATAAATATTAAGTTTATTAACTGATAAATTAACTAATAAATCTTAAAAAGACTTTTTCGAATCATAGAAACAGAGTTGAAGGGTTATTTCAGGAGAATCATTTGATAATGTAAAATTATAGGAAAATTAAGAGTCGATTTTCTAAAAAATGATTTGATAACTTATTGATTTCTGGAAAGAGTGAAGTAATTGTTGTTTGAGATAAATAAAAAATAATATTAATTGACGATTGACATGTGGTATTAAAATTACAAAAAAATTGGTACTTAATATAAGATAAAATAAAATAGAGAAAGCTAACTAATAAAAATCAAAAATATTATAGTTTATTTATTTTATTTTTAAAATAACAGATTTTTTTTAAAAAAAACAATTAGATACTTTAATAATGTTTGAAAAGAGTAATAGCTCTCGAGTTAAATGAGAAATAATATTAATTGACGATTAACACATTCAATTAAAATTAAAAAAATAATACTAAAACGTGTACAAATACTAACAAATCTAATTTTTTTGTGTTGTCTGTACTCCAAAATCAAGTAATTTATAAAATTAGATACCTGTTAATATGAAAATTAATTTAACCAGTGTCGACCTATAAGAGTGATTTCAGGTGTTAATTTCCCTAGTTGTCGACATGTCCTTAAGCCTCAAATAACGTCAGGATGGAACAGTGATGGAAAGTTTTGAATAAATCGGGTATTTTTTTAAAAAATAACATATTGAAAATATTTCTAATAAGAATTTATTAATAAATAGGTTGATATTTAAAAAAATACATAGTGTTTAAAAGTCGGTTATTTTTTAAATGAATAACAATTAAGAAAAGTGTACTGAAAAAAAACGTTTTTTTAACACACAGTCCTTCAAAAATTTCACATGTCGAGCACTTTCATCCAATTAGTCTGAGTAAATTTACAACCAAGATCTAAAAACTGCATTCGGTCATCGAATCCGTACACCAGACTGATTTTATTTTTATTTTGAATCGAATTACTCGCAGATAATCGTCGGACAAATCCACGTCGACCTTTTCCGTTTCTTTGAACTCGATTTCATTGACATACACACACCGGCCGCGATACAAAAATTATACATTTCTGGCCGAAAGTTACGCGTTCAATACTGTACATTGATTACAGCACGTCACGGCGATGCCCGGAGTACCTGAAAGATTGCTTGACAAGGGTCAAAAGTGCTCGATCCGTACGGCATCTGGGTACTCGTTGTTGGTGTGTGTGTGTGTGAAAAATTTGACTCCTTTTTCGTACCGATTCGAAATGTATCAGACGTTGTAATTATTATATTTTTTTCCTATTTTTATTTTCGAAAACGGAACACCGAACACAATTGTGTTTCATGCAGATAAGTATGTACTATATACATACATACATATATACATATATATATATATATATATATATATATATATATATATATATATATATATAGTGATTAAAGTTTAAAAAAAATGTAATTCACAATATATCAATTTATATATTTTTCAAATAAATTTATTTTAACAAGTATTTTTTGTTTTATAGAGAAAACAATTTTTAACAGCATAGTTTTGTTACTATGCCTAAATTAATTTTCATAAATTAATTTCTCACTCATTTCAGAAACTACAAACATTTTTTTAATCAAAATTGATTATTAATTATTTCTGATTGTTGCTTATTTGCATTTCGATACTGATGCCATCATTCTCAAAGCATTAATGTTCTAAGCTGAATAAAAAGTCATTTATGAAAGTGCATTTAGCCAGAATGGTAGAAGTGTACTGTGATTATCCACTTGTTTTAATTGGAATTACTTTTATTTTCGTCTATTTTCATACCATTCGCATCCCTTTTGAATCTACTCAATTTCGCAGCCAATCTACTACAAGATTGGCTGCGAAAGAGACTAAAAAGTTTCGAATCGAAAAGTTTATTCAATGTATAGAAGTTAGGAGGGATTATATAGAAAAATAATTTGAATAAAAATTCTGTACTTAGGATAAAAGTATTTTTCTTCTTAAATGTCCGTTAATTTTTACTTTCCTCGTAGTATAAATTATTTATATAAGTTCTATCTATCTGATTTAATTAATATTTTATCATATTTTATTGTCCAGACCGTACAAACTTTCTCACTGGATCAATTCTTGTGAATAAAATATTACCTGTCCTACAATTCATTAAATTAATAACTTAATTAAAATTAAAACTAGCTCTATGTATACATATATAGGTAGATTGATAGTTATATATCAATTTCGGTATTTTTTATTAGTGGATTCCACATTTTTTTATCGTTTATCGTTTGAAAACAGTATGTAACGATACCTAATCAACTAATCTCCATCACGTAATACATCACTAAATGCAGGGTCAACCCAGCAATAATACAATTGTCCGGCCCCCTATTTACTTCTAAAGTGGATATATATATATATATATATATATATATATATATATATATATATATATATATATCCACTCGACGCAGGCCTTATATCCATTAATTCTTTGCGAGCGGTCGATTCGAACTCGTGTTCATGTTTATTGTTTGCGACAGACCGCGTGTAAATGTCACGTGGCGGCTGGTTTTGTTGTACGAGTGCACTCGAACGCACGAGTAGTCTCTTTCATTTTTTTTACGATCCACTGTGCAAGAGTGCGCCGCTCGAGTACCGCGCACTGTAATTGATATGTTCCGATGAGAGTAAATATTTCGGTTTGTTTATTGTTCCGTCGAATGCTTCGTCGTAATGTTTCGCAATTACAATGTAGAGTCCTTGAATCTCTATGTTTGTTTATTGTTCTGTTCATTTCTCGAAACGTTCAGAGATTTATTTAGTGGATGAAACTGGGTTATCGGCTATTATTCAATCATTAGGTGTTTGGCGACGGAATACGTTGTGTGTGTTTTTTTCTGATCCCGTCGAATAATCTCGAGTCAAGTCTGTCGATTGATTGATATATATTTTCTTAATAAATAGTGATTAAATAGTATAAGTAAATGTTTAATAAGGACTTGTGGGTTCGTTTGAATTATTCATCGTGTGTCGTGTTTGAAAAATAATCGCTGAAAAGTGGTTCGTAAAACCGTGTTAAAAAATTGTCTGCAACATGGAAAAAATAGAAAACTTGTACGTATTTTCTTCCAGTGTCCTCATTATAACAAGTTAAGAATGCATTTACTGTCCAAGGAATTCTGAAGATAAAGAACTATCAAGACCTACGAAGCCATTTTGCTTTATAATAAACTATCTAAAAAAAAAACCCAGAAATATCCACAATGACAAACGAGGAAGATCAAAAAATTCGAGGGATGGTCACGATCGCAGGGATGAGAGGATCTTGCACTTGTACATTCAAAAATAAGTTTCCTCTCCAGTATTTATACCAAGTTACAAGTCATTCTGACTAATTTGTACATGTAATCTTTTGAAATATGCGACAAATCGAAAAAAAGTTCCTAAAATGAAGAACTTTGAGTTTCACGCCGTCATTAGGTTCCTGGTAAAATAAGAAAATATGCCACAAACGATTATGAAAGAGATAAAATCAGTTTACGGTGACTATTGTCTTGGAAAAAGCATGATTTACAAGTGGCATGGTCTCTTTAAGCAAGGTAGAGAGATAATAGAAGAAGACCCACATTTAGGAATACTTGTTGAGGTAACTATGACAGAAATTGTTAAAAAAATAGAGAAATTAATATTAGATGATGCCCGTTTAAAAAAGAATCAAATCTCAGAACATTTCGCATGATTCTATTGGTATCTCAAAGGTCAGCGCAAGATCAGTACCAAGAATTCTGACACCGTTTCAAATTCTACTCTATATTAAAGCATCGAGTGAGTTGTTGAACCTCTATAAAGATATTCTTGATAAAATTTTGTATCGATTAGTTACTGGAGATAAAACGTAGATTCATCTCTATGTGCTTGAATCAAGACAGTAGTCCAAGCACTGGCATAAAAGAGTATACTATCTCCTAAAAGTTTAAAGTGTCTCCATTGGATGGAAAGCTGTTAATCACTGTTTTTTTTTTGAGATTCAAAGGATACCTTGTTGACCGATTACACATCTAAGGGTGTGACTATAACTGAAAAATACTACGCCACTGTAATGGAACAACTAGAGAACGTAGTGATGGCAAAAATTAAGGAAAAATAGTCAAAAGGTGTGTTTCTCTTGTAAGACAACATACCTGTTCTCAAAAATAATGTTGCAATGGCTTCCATCTATAAATGTGGTTTTGAAATTCTGAATAACTCTCCGTATATTCCATATCTAGCCTGTAATGATTTTCATTTCTACCAGAATTTGAAAAAGAGTTATATAGGAATAAATTTGAGAAAAATGAAGAGTTCAAAGTAGAAATTTTGGTTCATTTTGGATCGACAGACAAACATTATTAGATTTTAAAGAAAATTACTCAGATATCTGAAAAATGTATTAGAATCAAGGGAACATATATTGAAAAAGAAAAAATGACTGCCTTTTTACAATTTTCCCCTTCATGCCGCGAATGTTTTATCCTTCTCTCATATATTAACTGATGAATAGGATGCAAGTTTTAAATCGATTTATCATAACAATTTACCAGATTTTTGAATTCATTTTTATGTTTCTGATTTAATCTTCTGACTTTCGTAAACGGTAATATACAAAAAAATGAATATACAAAGTTTTAATTCGTTTCTATTCACTGAATCATGTGTTTTAAATTGATTACTTTTATTACTGAAACGAGTTAATAAATCTATTAACTTTTTTTAACAAATAAGTTATAGTTCTTTTAAACTAAAATTAATTTAAATTAGTTGTGCATCAATCATTTATGATATGATTTTAGATTTTTTTTATAGAAAATTGAAGATATATATATATATATATATATATATATATATATATATATATATATATATATGATCTAATTATTTATAAATATATAATTTAAGTATGATATATGTGTGTGCGTTAATATATGTATCGCAAGGTCATATACATTTGCACCCTATAATTTGTGTTAATAATGATGAGCGCAGTTTTGTTTTAATTACATTTCCGACGCCCAAAAGTCGTTAGTGCAGAGCCACCGACCAGGGGCCACACAGTCGTAAACGGAACGCAATATAAAATTGTGTCACACCCACACGGCTGTGAGTAACTTCAGTTGGACGACCGTGCGGCGCGCTAATTGTTTATCCTCAACTATAAATCATTGTTCACGTCAGAGCGTACGAATTGACTTACAAGAACGCAAGACGTTTCGAATACACAGGCTACTGTTAATTGAGACTGAATTTACTGGTTCGGGATGTGTAGTCTTTATTTATAAGCGTTCAGCTTCTCATTAAGATGTTTCGTTCGGTGAATTTTTTTTTATTTATATCCGAAATCGTATTAAATAGATATTGATCGTTTAGATGGAATAAAAACAAATCGATTAATGTTTGTAAATAGAGATCAGTATTTCAGAAATATATAAAACATTAATGAATGAATTTTAATTTAACAAAAATCACATATTTTTCTTAAAATCTAAATGTTCAACACCCGATTGTATTGATCATTTCTGTTGTAACTTATTAGGTGTACAAATTAATTTGGTACCTTTAAATTGAATCAATCATAACTCTGTTTTAAATTAAAATATATTCTCATCGTTTGAAGATTTTCAATTGGCAATCCTGACATTTAAAAGTATATCTTGTCCAAGCAGTTGGCATAAACTTATAAAACAGTAGTGAACGCGTCGGAGTCCCAAAAGCAGCATATTAGGCATTGCATACTTTTCGCATTCCAGATGAAAAAAATGCTGCCGAAACTAAAATTATTTCTTCAGCTTTGGAGAATCGTGTTGTAATGCATAAAACATCCAAAATGGCTAAAACAGTAGAAGAGGTCCGAAAAAGCATTATTACTTCATCGGCTCAAAGCGGTCATCTTTTTTTCAAAAAGGGATTCGTCAATTACTCGATAGATCGAACACAAAATTATACAGAATAATGGAAGATATTTTGAGGATTGAAATGTATTTCATTTTTCCATAAACATTCATTTTTTTTATAAAAAAAGTACAGAATTAATGTGTACATCTAATATATGAATTTCTTTGCAAAATTTCATCATACTTAAAGTTCTAAAATGGACAAGAATCGTCTTAAAAATTTGTACAAGCAATAAATAGAATGATCAATAATCAACAGTAGAAAAATTTGATCAGAAAAATCATGTATGGTTTATGAAGGGTGAACATTCGTTTATAGAAGTGAATTTAGAGAGAGAGTTTAAAAAATAGAGATGTTTAAAAAAACAATTAAAATACTACAATAATTTTAAACAGAAAATATATAATTTAATAAATATCTCATAAAATATACATTTTTCCTTTTAAGTTTCATAAATACTATTTAATGGTTTCAAAACATCCTGCTTGAAATAATTAAGTGCAATAGTTGAAGCTTTTTTTAGGAAAAAAACTATCATCTATCCGATAATTTCTACTGTAGCCTCTTATAAAAATTATCTACATTTTTTTCTAAAATATAACGAACTTATAATAATACTTTAATTAATAATATTATTTTTGTTATTTTTAAAAACAATGTGTTACACTGTTTGGTTCAATAGTAAAATTCAAAGTTCTGTCAGGAAATAAATGTGCTGTGAAGTAAAATAATAATATTATTTTAACGCACTATCAGTAAAATTGATTTTTTTTAAAAAAATAGAATAAATAAGTATATATATATATATAAACATATAAAATATAAAGAAAATATAGATTTGGTATTTTGCATTAATTTATTTTCATATATGAATCACATATTTCACATACTATATCTTTTTATCGAAATCAATTATGATAAAAACGTTCATATTCTGTGGAGAAATAAGACAATTTATTTGTATAAGGACTTTTTTTATAAATTATTCATAAAAAGACAAGATCAATCTATTAAAATTATCGATTTTGATTCTTTAATATAGATTCGAAAAAGATACCAACCTACAGAAATTATTAGTAGCAAAAAAATCATTAAAAAGTGAAATACTTACTTTCATTGCTAATATTAAATTAATATATATATATATATATATATATATATATATATATATATACATATGTGTGTGTATGTGTGTATATGATGTCTTAAGACAGTACAATATATAAAAAAAAATAGCAAATTACTTCTTAGTACTTCAACAGGAAACAGAATGTCGCTCGTCAATTATAAAAACGATACACAAAACATGAGTTTTGGACACGCGTTTGACGTCACGAAATGCCGCCGTCTTGTTAAATACATATATATGTATATATATATATATATATATATATATATATATATATATATATATACATGCACGCACTTGAAGATAAACGACATAATAGTCGACACGCATCTCTGCTACGGGTGGTCAAAAACAGACTAATAAATAGTCACATTGTACACAAAAATATCTCGTTATGAAATAAACACATGATTCGGTCGAGAGTTTGACCACCTCACCGTATAACTGACCATAATGACCCGTATAATTACAGGTACTGTGTGTGCACTTATGCGTAATTATCGGATCAGTGTGTCTATTTACGCATCGGTCATAAACAAGAGATGTTATTAGAATGGTCTTTGACAAGAATAGGTGATGATTTTCTAATTTCGTGGCGGTTCGGCTCCTTTCGCGGCGGTTCTTTTCAAGTACTTGTTATTTATATATATATATATATATATATATATATATATATATATATATATATATATATATATATATATAGATAGATAGATAGATAGATAGATAGATTTTAGAACCAAAATCTTATATAACCGACAAGATTTGCATAGAATTACAACCAGCTTGATTTTCATTCAGATAATTTTGAAATAAGTGCAGAATTTATTTATTTTTGTAACCATTTGGCCGACATTATTTTCCATACCTAATTTCTAAACCTAAATAATCGCGAGGAAAAATTGATTGTTATCAATTATTTTCATATGAGAACTGTAAAAAAATTGTAAGCCTAACTTTAAACACTCTGTATATCAGTCCTATCAACATGATCTGATTATTAAAGAGTGATTTATGAATATTTCAGCAGTGATACTGTCATCTCCAGAACATTAATTAATAAAAATATCTTTTTAGAATAGTCAAAATGAGTTTATATTCCTTATCGCTTTAAAAATGACAGAATTTTCATCGAAATCTATAAAAACAACAATCAATCAATCAGATATACACGATAACAATACAATAAAACAAATATATTGAAGAAGAAGATATAATAATTATGAAAAATCATAAAAAATCATCTAAAATTGGTATCTATTAAATACTACATCTATAGTAGGTGTTTTATAATTGGAAATCATTCAAACGTTCTCATTCAGTTTCAAGTTTTGAAATGTATCTTAAAATCTAAAAATATTATAACTAAAAATTAATATCAGAAATTCAAATTTTGAGTTTAATCAATTTTTATTAAAGTGGATTCTTATTTTTTATTTTACTCAAAGATCATTCAATTATATTAAACATATTTTTAAAAAAAAAAATCGATAAACAAGCCAAATAATTTCTAAATATGAAAAGAATACACGTCGGGCTGTCGTATCGAATAAGGTCAAGACGAAGATATATTTAGAGGGCAAGAGGGTGACTAATAATTGCGCACGAGCTTAAATTCCGGTTCCGGTCTTCCGTGACAAAATATCATGTATCATATATCTGACCTCGGATAATCTATATGTCCACTTTCCTTTAATGTTTGGCTTCTCAACTTTAACCTTTACTAGTGTTTATACCAAAAATTGGTATCGGATTACATTACATTCTTATATATATATATATATATATATATATATATATATATATATATATATGTATGTGTGTGTGTCTCGAATATATTTCAATTTTCCAATAATTTGTATCAAGAGGGATTTTGTATATTTTTTGATCAGGTTTGATTAAATGTTTTTCGTTTAAAATAAGAATTTTTAACATGTCGATTTAAATTCGATTAAAAATTCGAGATATTTTAAAAAACAGAGATTGTATATTTAAAAATAAATAATATTCGAATCCAAAAACACATATTAATTCAACTGTTAGGGTGAAAAGAGTTCTAGGTTTTTTTTTTAAAAAAAACAACAATACAAATTATATAAACAGAATCATTAATCTTCTGTTGAATACAAACAAGACAACGTACGAAAATGTCTTCATCAACCGTTTATCTCTATATAATGATTAACTGACCATCCCGACGGAACATTTATAAATAATTCATAACAGTTTTTGTGTGTAAAAGTGACTCGGTTTGGTTTCCACGGTCGTCGCAGGCTCGAGATAATCTTATACTCAATACATGAGTTTGTCAGTTTTGATCCTTTTTCATGAAGTCATCTCTGAGAATATTCATACTGTTTTTGATATAAAATTCGATTACTTATAAAAATTCATACGAATTGTTTGAAATGATGCGCTGATATGTTTTTAACTATTTTATTATTCGCTAAACTGTTCTGGTATCTAAATTCATGCTTATTATGTAAGTTAGTTGTAATCTTGTTTACACAGAAATATCATTAAATGAATATTTTAATGAGATTATTGTAGGGTTTTTTGTATAAATTAAAGTTAATGGTTGGATTTCGAAAAATCGTTTAAGAACACTTATTTTTTTAAAAAAAATAAATCGTGTGTTTGACGGTTTAATTATAAAAAAATATGTTTTTCATACACACAGGAAGTAATATCGAACTAGGATATTTTACTCTTAAAAATTCCAAGTTCAATTTTTTCAACTTATCACCTATTAATTTTTTAACATATAAATTAATAATCATATAAATTTTTAAAGAATAAGTTATAAATTTTAAAATAAACACTTTATTTTCACAAATTAATTCTTTTTTACCCAGAAATCAGAAAACATATTCTAGAAAAAAAGATTCAGTCAACAATTATTGATTGATACTTATTTTGATAGATGTCTGATATTTTCAGAGAGCAAAGATACAGAAAAAAAACTATAAAAACATATTTTTATGTATCTTGACACATTAAATACATGTGTACAACATGCTATTGATATTTTCACAGGTAGATTTTTACTCACTCTGCAAATTAGAAAATATTTTCTAATCAAAAATATATTTATATATGACGGCAAAATATTATGTGTGGTTTGAGGGATATAAGAAGAATTCATTTGTGAAAGTGATTTTTGTATAATCATAATACACATACATACATAAATATATATATATATATATATATATATATCAATCAGTGTATTTTTTTAATTAAACTATGTCAAAGATTTCAATTCGCTGTAACTCTGATAAAAAACCCTGATAGCTCATAGAAAAATCGGAGTAGAATCCTTGTACCAAATAGTTCAAATTGGAACAGTTATAAGAAACATTTTTTCATCAGTGGGTCGTCAAATAATATATATATATATATATACACGAGTATTACCAAATCATTAACAAATAACTCCACGATTCTATTTCTATTAAAACGAAACGCTCCTTTTAAAATCAAACAATTTAATTTTAATTATAATCTTTTGTACGATACTTATGATAAAACTTTCCCATGAAGATCGAATAGAGGAAAAAAACAGAAGATTTCGTGACGAGAATAACCGACTGATAATTAAATACGAGCTCGTTGAATAGTCTGTTGAATGCACTTAGAGGATTAGACGATAAACACGAGTGGTAACACTGATATCAAAGGAGTACAAAGCTATTGGGCACGTGTATGGGGGTCTATGGTTCGCGTGTGATTCAGTCTATAGTAAAATAATAGCCGGAGGGGTTATGTTTATATTTTATATTAATATACGTGTAAACATGAAGGTCTGTTTTTCTGTAAAATGTAATCATGGAGAATTACAAATTGAAATTCAGCCGATGGTCTGCTTTTAATTGTGTTAGTTTTTGAAATCGGTTGAAATTAATTGAAATGATTGAATAGATCTTGATTAACTATTAAGAGTGTACAAAAAAGATCTACCGTCTAGCCTTGATCTTTACAACAATCTTTCAAATGTATTTATGGATCTGTATCCATACCACGGACGTTTTTTTGCTAATAATTAAATTTCATACAAGAAAAAACAGACAGTGCATGAAAACCGTCACTTTGTTTCTCTTTTTTTGACAATTATTACTCATTGTTAATGTTGAAAATTTTTCAGAGAGATTATTCCCCTTTGTACCAAAAATAATCACACAAATATATCAGAACAAATTACATACGCACACACGCGAATATTTGTATATGTGTATCACACCTGTTCTCCAAGCAATTGTTGTCAAAAAATTTGCATGGCCGTACAACAAAGGTGCGCGTTGAGTGTGTGTGTATGTGTATTTTTTAACCAGAATACCATTGTAGAAGTCACTTGCAATCGTTAGGTTTTGTGTTATGAACGTATGTGTGAGCGTATTTATTTAATATATTTTTTTGTAGAAAAGGGGGCACACATGGCGCTGTTGTCTGTTCGTCTGGACACCACCTGTGCGGCACGCGACACCTCGTTTCTTACAGGGTTGAGGGGAATGTTCACAGGTGGCAGGCGAGACGTATAACAACCCCCACGGATGGTAGCACCAGAACTATTAAAATGTAACTAATATTGCGGGGGAAAGACAGTCGTTTTTTTGAATAAGTAAATTTCGGAGGAATTGTGTCAGTAATTCCAATGATTTCACTTAAAATCTTAAATTTATATTTGTATACATTTACATAATACAAAAGACAGTTTCGTAGATATATAAGAGGATGATTATTATTTTAAAGGAATGATTCCTTGAAAGAAGTATATATTCTAAGGAAAATACGTTGAAACAAGGAACATAAATTTTGCATGAATTATTTATTTATAAAATTAAGATCAAAACTGTATTTTTTAGCTGATATCATAGCTACAGAATATAATTTCAGTGTTATTTTTATATTAAATATTTAAACATTCGCTAGTGACCTAAAATATTAGTTATTGATTTTACAAATATTTTTTTACCAAATTTACTTAAAAATCAATTTTTTTGAACAAAAGTTGATGTGTATTTTTTAAAATATTTCTTATTTTTCATTAATTTATATCTAAATACTTGCTGCATAAATTGTTGTGTAATTGCTGCATAAGTAGCATAATTGTGGAAAAAAAATAATGATGATTTTCTCCAAAAATATATATAATAATAGTCTAGATATTTTTATCCTAACAAAAAAAATTTTTTTAGGATATTACTACAACTATAAAAGATTTACTCTAAAAATGACTTTAAATAATAATGTTTTATGGTAGAAATTTTATTTTTATCTCATTCATTGCACACATTTCTCTAATGTCAAATCTTTCATTAATTTTAAATTAATGAAAGATTTGACATTAGAGAAATGTGTGCCATAAATGAGATAAAAATAAAATTTCTACTATAAAACAAATCGGATTTGAATTTGATTGTCTATTAATATTTTTTTATTTTCCAATTCAGTGTTCAAACTATGGACTTAGCTTAATTGTATACTCGACGTAAATATTTTTTCATCTGATATAAAACGTTTCAATTAATAGTTGTTGTGATGATAAGACATTTATTCCAGTTTTTATACAATTATTTTGTTTCAAAAAATTCATATATCCTTCTATTATGAATCCCACGATATTATTTTGTTATAAAAATATTTTTCATTTCAATTAAAAATTGTTTCCCTTTATACCCCAAGAAAGTCAATTGTAAACATAACTGTTTAATAATTTAATAAATAATCACTAAAACAAATCCCATTTTCCTCCCCCTAATAGTTCTCAGATATTTCTATTTTTTTGTATTGTTTTTATGCACTTAATTTAATTTTCTTGTACAGATTTTTAATTATTTATCGTTAAATAAGCTCTTCTTCAAAATTTCGAAATGACTTTATTCTTTTATAAAATAAAGCTAAAAATAGGTTCATATATCCTTCTACAATGATTCCGACGATATGATTTATTTATAAAAAATCTTTTGACAATAATTAAACGTGTTTTCATTTATATATATTTAATAAGCTCAGTTGTAATCAAAACTGTTTAATAATTTAATAAATAGACACTAAAACAATTCCCATCGATTTAATCAACACCGAATTTATTATCGAAATTACAAGTTAGAACTCATACAAGCACATAACGTGTCGTCCAGTTTCGTGTTCATTGGAGCAAATAAGTACCTGTTAGTAAATTGATACTGAGCCGAAGTCGCTGCCGTGTGGTTCACAGTTTGAGTCACATAAACCGTTTTGTTCTCGAGCACACACTGTGCTTGCTCGTCCCTCTTACTACTTTTAAATCTGTCTAGGACAAGATTTGTTCTCTAGGTCTAGGTCGTTAAACATAACGTTAACGAGTTTTATGTTACACACGAATGTGCAGCGCTATGTTTTATATCCATTGGCCGATTTGTTTAATTATTTGTTAATTAAACGTAAACTGTGGAAAGGACGATTGTACGGCTTTATTTTATTTTTTTATTTTTTTTTTTTGTGGATTGACAAAGAATAAAAAACGATGCGGCTGATTCGAATCGTGAAATTATAACGAACTCCGCTATAATTGTTTGTACTATGAGATTTCAATGAAAAGGAATACTCGGGGGATGCAGTCGAAACCAGAACTGTTATATAACTACTTAAAAATTCAATCATATGTAACAGGGATATATAACGCTGTGTAAACATAGACTGATGTTCGTCGAAAAAACGGATGTGGAGAGTAGAGCTTTTGTTCTTTGATTAGTGACCCTGCATACATCTAACTACATAACACACACACACATATATATATATATACATATATATATATATATATATATATTAATATATATATTATTTTTTTTAAAAAAAAGTGTAATTTTCGGATATTTCGAAAATCATTCCAAGAACAATCAACGTTAATCTAGGAATTATCTTTGCAGTTTTTGCAAGTGTTCACATAAAAGGGAAGGAGGGTTCAATGTGTACAGATTTCAATAGGAAAATTTTAATATTTGTATATTTTTTTTGAGTATTTAGATGATTTTTATATTGATTAATAAAGAAATGTTAAATATAAAACATTGTTAAACTATTTATTATTAAATGAAAAAATTAATACTATGAAACATCACAATTGAATTTTTGAACATTGAATATGTTTAGAGTATATGAGACGAAATAAGAAATAATTTATGCAAAATAACATTTATTTTGATTAATTCAACTATCACAGTCGATTTCTTCGTTATATATGAGATAATTTTATCATAATTACAAACTGACACACTGGTAACTTTTATGATTATTTATTTAATTCTGAATCAACACCTAATATCAGAATCAGTCGAAATGTTTGTATATAAAAAGAAAAAACAGTTCAACATGACGACCGATTATAATTGAATTCAATTAGTTGATCCACAATGTTCTGTTTACAATATTCTCCTGTTTGTACGTACATACATACAGACAGAAGATAAACAAGTACCGTCGCTACAACACGCGTATCATAAATTGAAAACTAGTTTAGTGCAGCATTGGACGCGTGTCGACCACCCGACGTCGACGTCGACAAACACCGATTGTGCTCTATGATTAGATTTGCCCACAACTGCATTGAACCAGCAAATATACATTCATATATATATATATATATATATATATATATATATATATGTTTATTTTAAAAAATACACATTTAAAAACATTCGCAAATATAAAAAGGATACAGCATCCGATTTATGTTTAACTATTCTTCGATACAGCAACATCGATCGTCTATTGAAGAAATGTTATTAATTTTTTATTTGAGCACGTTTATTAATTAAAAAAGCAAACAAGATACAGTAAAGATTCACAAACGATGCAATCGGGTGAAAAAAATCACCGAATTATCAGAACAGGAGAAAAAATAAACAGGCTGAAGTACAGTCATGGGAATTTAAGGTGGTATATTCCTCACTTGAAGGCGGCGTTTCGATACCTTTTCGTTCGAAGACCGTCTCACAATTTACCTGATTTTAACAACAGATATCTGCTGCCAATTATCTACATACACACTTATATATATATATATATATATATATATATATATATATGTATATATATAATAATAATATGTGCCTCTGGTTCTCAACCTATGATACAGTTTCGTAATTGAGGCATGTTTATGAATTTGTATAGCTTTTTTAGTCTTGAGATGGTTGTCGTTTGATTTATGTTTTAAGTAGATATATATATATATATATATATATATATATATATATATATACATTGAATTGTACTCCACATTAATTACCTTCATATACAATAATATCGAATTAGTAATGTATAATCATCTGTAAATAGTTTTACTTTATTTTGATTGAAGTGAAATGTATTAATGTAAAAATTAATAATAATAAATGTTGTTTAATTTTTTTTTATTGTAACTGGAATGTTTATAATGACTATATATATATATATATATATATACATATATAACTTTTATGTAAAATTGAATTAATAATTTCAAATATGAACGATTTTCGTGAAATATAAGTATGGTAATTGTAAAATATAATATATTTCTGTTGAGTGATTTTTTGTACGTTATCAGTCTGATTGCTATCGTAATTGAATTTTACAATGAAATTATTTTAAATATATATATATATATATATATATATATATATATATATATATATATATATATATATATATATATTTCTTCTGATATGTCGATTATCTTTCTATATATATATATATATATATATATATATATATATATATATATATATATATATATATATATATATATATATATATATATATATATATATATTTATAGAAAGATAATCGACTTATCACAAGAAAACGCACATTATTTCAAAATTTATCATCAAACCTAAAAAATCCACAGAATATAACATTTAATGAAAAATTAATGTTCCCTAACATAAGTGCATTCAGTCTTAAGCGGTTCTTGTATTATAAAAATGATAAACAAGATAGGATTAGCCCATTTTTTGCGGTACAATTATTAATTTGAATAATTAAAAGACACTTTTTTCGATTGAATTCCAATCAAAAATACATATTATTTATTCCAAAAAATAGAACGTCTTAATAAAAAAAATCGATATTTTATGTAAATCAATATCTTAATATAAAAGTAAGAGTCAAATAATATAAATATAAAATAAAAGTATAATATGAGTTACATTATAATATATAATAGTATAAAATAAATATAAAAATAATAATAAATATGTAAGAATCAAAAATTATCAATGACTACCAATTGAAAATTTTTTTTAGAACTTTTTTTATGGTCACAGGTTGAAAAAAGAATTCATTTGTGAAATGTTTCTATAGTTCTCGGTTTTCATAATAAATGTATTGGTTTTAAAGGATATTCTTTTCTTGACAAGTAATTGAAGTACATAACAAAATGCTTGTAGTTTAAATTAATTTATATTTTGGATAAATGTATTATTTTTATATTGAGATATTGATTTACATGAACTAAATGAATTTTTTTGTTAAAACGTTCCACTTTTTTATTATTAATAATAAATAATATTTTTTTCCAATAAACAAATAAATTGTATTTTCGATTACAATTTACAGAATCGGAAAAAGCGATTAAAATCGCGCACATATATAAAAAAGTATTAACATAAATATACATTCAATCTCTTCATACGTCTAGAAGAAGACTACAAAAGTATTAAAATAAATTTCGACGAAACATCGTAGGTCAATAAAGAAGCACGGATTAAAAATTACAAGTAAGGTATACCGGACTGATTATATACTTTTTTTCTATAAAACAGAATCCAATTATGATTTTTAAAACAAATATTGGTTATTGGAAATTAGGTAGTCCCGGAGGATTATTAGTTTGTTTGTAGAAGCGTTCGGTGCCTGCCTACCTCACTCGCTGCCGCGGCGTAATACTTCACTGTTTCATAGCAAATTGTGGCACATATGGTGCCAGACTAAAAAGTGTTCGATTTTTTTTTAAATTTCACATCGATCTCACGACGGACTTAGTAATATCGTTCGTCGGAGATTATATTCTTGTAAAAATATTTAAATAAGTCGTTATTAAACTGTCTGAACGATGGAATCGTCATCTAAATGTGTATATAATCAATTATTCATCATTTAGGATCAAAAAATGTGTAGTTTGTTGACGAATAACAAATTTATTAGAGAAAAACACTCTTCAATTACGAGACACCAAAAAAAATAAAAATGATGTGGCTCATTTTCGGTCGCAAGAAAAAAGTTATTCGTATGAGATTTAAAAAAAAATTATTTAAAGATCTGAAAAGTGTATCAGGGTCGAGGAAAAATATATCGAAAAAGAAAAAGAATGATTAGTTTTGTTCTACCCCTCTATCTCTTCATTCATTGAATTTTTCGACATTCGCTTGTATTGAAAGCGTTCGAAATGAATTTATAAGTATTCTTCCTTAATTAAAAATTATGGAAAAATAAAATATAATAAAGGAAGAGAAGAACATACTGAACCTTTAACTCGGTTCGCTTAATCCTTTACTTACTGAATTAATTAAAAGGCTATAATGGAACATAGTATTTTTATTATGAAAAAGAATAACGTTTGAAAACTCAAGATAAAGTTAAAATATATTTTTTTGAATAATATAAATCTTACAGTGTTATTATCTCAGATATACAAGAAGAAGAAGAAGAGGGAGAAGAAGAAGAGGGAGAAGACGAGGGAGAAGAAGGGGAAGAAGAATAAGAAGAGAACGATGGATCATTGTTAATTTAAAATCAATTTTTGTTTATGATATCTGAATATTTTGATCATTCCGAAAAGGACTTCCTAAATATTTCATTAAGTAAGACCAGAAATAATAATATTTATTGACTTTATATTTCCGTTAGTTTATGTTAATATTTGATCCAAAACTAGTACATCGATAGGATGAATATTTGATTCAGAATACAATTATTTATGTATTTCATCCATTTAGAATTCATGCAGTCTATTTATTTATTTATTGAAACTCGTACGTTACATAGTCTAAACCATAAACGTATTAAGTACAGAGTGGCTACACGAAACTTGATTGAGTTATTAGTGATTGTATTAGTTATCAGATGACCTCACGATTAATCTGACCTATAAATTTATCGCCAGACATACAACTGCCCAAATTATTATAATGGAAAAAAGAACAGTGAACAGTTTCGTTACGAAACGAAACTGTGATCGAATTGTGTTCGAACATCCTGTCTCGGATCAATATGATGAACGGAAATGATATAAAGATAAGAATAATGGATATTAGTTGCCCTTATTCAAATATTTCGTAGCCCTTGCATGAAAAATCATTCATTTCATCGTCGAACACTAATTAAATACTTGAACAGATTTTTGATTATTGAAAATTGTCAGTCGTTTTGAATTTATGATAAAAAGTTCAAACACGGCATGTTGTTCCATTGTTTAATTTCTTTTTCGAACGAAATAAAAAAGAGTTGTAATTATATTCAATATTAATATTATCATAAATTCCTTTTTCAGCGCACATCACTAAAAATAAATCGTAATAAACACGTCAGATAGGTTAATTTTGTTATATAACTATTGGTCATGCCATGTTCACTTATTAAACTGTCTAATTTAATATAATTATTCGTCGAAACCGCATACAATCGGACACTGACTCTATAATTATCAACGATTACATCTGTCTTTATTAAATAGACCTACATGCTACGGTTTTATAAATACAAAAAATTAATACTGGATGAAAGACTTGAAAACACGTAAATCGAACGAGTTAGTATTAACGTTGTTAATTATATAATTCTAATCGGTGTTATCTGATAATTAACACCACGGTCTTATTATATCACACAGATTTGGATTTGATTTGAAAAGGATTTAGTTTGTAGTCAGATAATGTTTTAAATATTTGTTTGGATGTAATAAAAGGGATGTGAATGAATGTCAGAAAATATTCACTCCAAAATGTTACAATTAGATTGTTTTATTTTACAGTAATTATATGTTTTAATATAACTATTAATTCTTTAAATAGATTAGAAATAATTAATAGTTATTAGACATAATACAAGGGATTTAAAATATGGACAAGTATTTAAATAACCTTACTTTTTCTTAAGTACAAACATTTTTAAATTTTCAATGAGGCTTTGCTTGATCGTTTTTCATATTTTTTACCTAATATTAATAGAATAATAGGCGACTGAATCAATTTCTCGATCCTTTTTAAAAACTTAAATTTAATTCCTAAGAAAGACGTCTTCAATGAAGACTACAAACTGACGAAATCTGCATACTGAACACTGACAGATCCATCATGCAACTCTCATGCAAGTGTAATGATTTCTTAAACATAAGGAATTTCCCTGACATGTGTGAACTTTTCGAATGCGAATCTCACGAAGATACAAAGATTCGACAAAGACATTTTTGCGAATCGATCGTTCCGTTCATATCGGTTTTCAATATACGGTTCAACCGTCACGCGATGATGATATGAAGATACACTGTGCGTGATTCATATCAAATTTTCTTATATACTTATCACACATTCTGCATACTGATTTTATGAGAAAAGTCTCATCCGTTCATTGACGGACTATTGAAATGTTTCAACCTGTTCGTCTACCTGTACTGTACGATTTTCGAGACTGGATCTGTACATAAACGCAATCGAGTAGAAAATTGGACGACATCCGATATTTTATACGCTGTTCATTTACATTTCAGTATCGGACGATCGATCGGTCGATACGATTCTCTTCGAAACGTATCGATACGTTACCAGTTACATCACAACTAATACGGTTTGAAGTGAAGGATAAATATTTACTCGTCAAAAAATAGATACCGCAGTACCTTATGCCCTCTATTAAAGGGGATGTTTTTACACCGATTAGAGATTTCCGGCTAACGATTATGGATTGATTTATAGGCAGGCGCCGATTTCGATCAGAAAACAATCATATTAACTGGAAATCTGTGGTGTCATTCGAGCAAATAGAGACAAGCTCTGTGATTTTTTTCTTCTAAATTATATACACGGTATGATATTTAGCATAATGATCATAATATATGTTTTTATTTGTTTCAAATATTTGTTTGTTTTTTCCCCGTTCGAATTATTATCAGTGAAGACTCAGCAATATTTTTAACAAAGAATTCCAGAAATATTAAATCGTTTCTTTTTTTATTGATACCGGCTGTGATACACTTAAAGAAATAATACTAGAATATATTTTCAACTGAGAACCGATTTTAAAATATAAAATAAGTATTTATTTTTATGTATGTGGAATTTATTTATATATTTTTAAAAATATGCTACGATATAAATCGTGTCCTTCAATCTTAATAAATTTTGTGAAATTATATATTAACTTAAATAAGATCTTTTCGTTTTATGATCTTATCTAATTTAATATTCGGTTTTCGCAATTCTGTTTTCAACCCACAAACGACAAGTAACTTTCTGATCAAAAATGATAAATAAATCATTATCGATCTTTTTTCAGTGATGCTTACATCCTTTTATATGACGATTCTAAACGAAAAATTCAAAGTAGAAGGTGCAGAAAAATCATATTTTTTGACACAGAAAAGTCAAGCGTTTCCTGTATTGAACTAGATAGAATTACTATCAAAATGCGCATAATCCATAATAAAAAATGATCAATAATGATTTATTGAGAATTTATGAACAGAAAAAATTTTTTTAGTTCTTGAGGTGAAAAAAGAATTCATTAGTGAAAGAGAATCTAACCAGTGCCAGAACTGTATTGTGAGTAATATTTTTTTAATAATATCAAATTCAGCTATACATTTACATCATTTTTTTTTGTTTTAGTAGTTTAATTAAAAAGAAAATAAAAATATAGTACTAGGCTCATTCTCTTTTTATATCTATCTATCTATCTATATATATATATATATATATATATATATATATATATATATATATATATATATATATTTGATTCTAAGACCACCGTTAACGAAACATGTTATCAGATCAGAATCAATAAATTCGTGTTGCCTGTTAGTCAAAACAGTTTAGTGTCGGTTCGAGGCCGGACGCATGTTTATATCTGAAAACAGTTCGAAGTTGTCTCATCTCGGTATCAAATATCTTGTACGTTATGTATGTATGTACGTCGGCCACCGACGGATGCTTAGTCACACGTAGTGCCATTAGCAAATCGAAACAGACATGTCCAATGAGCTTGTACATTTGAAAATTTGTCACGGGGGAAGATTTCCTGACAGTAACATATTAGGATGTATCCTTTATAATTACATACACATTCACGTAGACACAAAGAGACGATGCGATGGATCTTTATAAAAGTATAAGGTAAAATATGAAAGTGTTCCGGTATTAAATTGGACTTGTTTTTTAAAGATATATCGTAGAAATACGTCGAACAGAATAACGGGATGATATTTCTAACGATAATTATAAATTCAAATCAGCAATTAACCCAAATCGAAACGAGCTCAGTAGGGTACAGCTTCTGAAAAGCGTCTGTGTTTAAAAATGTAAATGAGTTCGAAATGAAATTAATATTTTATATGGAACGAGATGAGCGTTAATGAAGGATAACGTGTCATGCTACTATTTTAACAAATCGGGTGGTCTGAGAGATCTTAATCGTCTTTAATATGATTCAGTCGTTAGTTGAATTCGTATTAAACATATTAAGAAATGTGCCAAGCGGGGAATATAAATAATGTTTCTTGTTTTGAAGATTCAAGGACTGAACAATATTTCTCATTTACTAAACAGTGAAAGAGGATTATTGTTTATTTTTTAACGAAACGTTTGTTGTAGAGAAAGGCTGTTTTGAGAGAAGATTGTATGAATAAACTTTCTTATTTTTTGGATTTGGAGATTAAACAATATTCTTTTTCCACCAAACAATGAAACATGATAATTGTTTATTTTTTAACGAACTGTTTGTTGTAGAGAAAGGTTGTTTTGAGAGAAGATTGCATGAATAAGTTTTCTTGTTTTTTAGACTTGAAGATTCAATAATATTCCTTGTCCAGTAAACAGTGAAAGTGGATTATTATTTATTTTTTTAACGAATAATTTGTGGTCAATAAAGACTATTTTGTGAAAATATCATAAATAATCTTTCTTTTCTATAAATTTCAGATATTCATTTTATGGAATTATAATGAAAATCTATAAAAAATAATAAATTTATAATTAATTTACCTTGTTATTACAATTGTAAGTACAATGATTATATATAAATGAGATAAAATATTAATCTACTCTATTAATATTTAATTTCAGTACCTGAAGTTTATAATTCTACATCTTTTTCATTTAAACAATCACAATTAATTACTGAAAATTCTGCTGAATAATTTCCAATAGATCGATTTGAATTCTTCAAATAGGATTATACAAATAACAATACTGGATACAATAAGAATGATTTCGTATAAGTCGAGTGTACTTGAAACCATTGTGTGCTTTTAGCATCGACGTGTGAAGTATTTGTATTTATTGACAGGACAAAACTAATAAGATGAAATTAGGATTTGTCCGATGGACAAAACAAAACGTTCTTTTTATTTCTGTATTACGTTTTAAATAGAATATCATTTGATTAGTATGATTAAGATTTTTTATTTGTAAGGAATTTGCAAGACGGGTTTAAGCTGTATGAGGATATTTTAAAAAGATTTTTATTATTTTATACGTTTATAATGTGTTTATTCTCTTTATAATGAGTCGATGTGCCTTTAAATTCATAATAACTAGCTAGACAGCTCTTTGAAATAAAAGAAATAATTTTTCTGTCAATAATTTCCAAGAGATAAAATATAATTAAATTGAAATAATTTTAAAACCCATATATGTACAGAGTGGCTGGATAGAAATGTTCAATATTTTCAGAAGTTATAGAGGAGAATAATACAAGGTAAAATACTAAAAAGTAGAGAATAATTTTTAATTGTACAGTTGTATATGGTGAGGGTGAGGTAGATTAATATATATCTTAATTAATTTATGATATAACTGAAAATATTTGACCAAAATAAATCAGGGAAATTTTGTAAGAAAACTCTTCAAGAATTGTTAATTCTAATGACAAATCGATTTACGATTTTTCATTTAGAAAATAAAAAAAAATAACTTAAAAGATCACATTTTCCATTCTGATAGATTTTTTGGACGAAGAACTCAACATTGATGTACATTTTTCCGATTAATTTCACTAGATTTTTAGTTAAAAATTTGATAAGGATTTTCAAAAATTAATTTTTCACTCACATCTCAGACCATACATTTTTTTTCTAATTTAGTAAGAAAATGTTTACTTTCTGAAACTATTTCTATCCGATTCATAACTATTTAATAATTTACAATGGATTTAACTTAAAAATATTATCAATGACTTGTAAAAAAAATTATAAATCGTTTTTAACTTTAATTTTAATCTTTTTTTAATTTTTTAATATATATATATATATATATATATATAAAGTTATTATACTAGAAGGAGAAGAGATAAAAAATATTTTTCTTGAGATCAATATTTAATTCTTTCTTCCAGTACCTTCTATTTCCTCTAAATGTTTTTATCTGGTTTTGGAATGCTTTCAGCTGTCAGATAGATAATTATTTTCATATAAAGAAGTTTGATATTTTGTATAAATTCAGTAATCGGTAATTAGTGTAGTATTTAATTTGTGTTAGTTGTTTCTGTCTCTTTTCTAGATAAGGACAGTCTTAACTGGATACCCTGAATGGATATATATATATATATATATATATATATATATATATATATATATATATATAAATACAACTTTTTAAAAATACAATGAAATTAATTATTATGATATAGAATCATTATCCGATGTAGTATATAAAAAAAACCCTCTTTCATCTCACCCAGTCCTTGTGAAACGTACAAGAATCTCACCGAATCAGGCGATACTTTAAAAACCGTACACGGAGTGAAAAAAAGTCAAGTCACTGCAAAAGTTTATAATTAATAAATAATAAAAACACACATGAATGGGACTATTTACGATACAGATGTCTGATATTATTTAATAATAATAAATTTGTTCGGCAAGCGTGTAATTACAATAATAACAATGTTGTTGTGCGTTCATCTCGTTCTGGTCGCAGGTAGCGTCTCAACAGTGGCGTGTTTATTCTGCAAGATGTGCTACATTGTATGTTTGTCAGACGATATGTCATTATGGGCCCGTGAAGTATTTACGTATTTTGTGCTTTTAATAATAATTTTTATTATCGTATCATCGTATACCATAATGAAAATATCTTCACGGATTTTCAACTCTTTTATGTCTTGTCGTAGACGTCTACGTCGAAATGTCAAGAGGAACGATGGAATATGTAGTATTATTGATATAAATATCATCTGAAGTGTATCATTAGTACGATATTTTGATATTATATATATATATAGTACGGTCAAAAAGTTCCCAATATAATATTTTGTTCTGTAATTTTTGAAACTATTACAAGTTTTATATAATGGAATATCTAATTAAACTAAGTTAATATCAATGTTCTAATAGACATTTCAGTATAGAATAATAAGTGCAAATTGATATGATTAGAAATAACGAAAAAAATTAATATAAAACAGTCAAGAAGATGAAGAAAAAATATAAAACAATACAATTTTAAATCATTTTGATTTTAACTCAAATGATTTTTTATTTAAAGTCATTTATTTTATAACGCGAATGGCTAGTTGTCGATGCATGTTGAAACTCCAAATTACTTTCATTTATTTTATATTTGAAATTGAATAATTCGACTTTTTGATTTCATTTAATAATCCATTATCTTTATACAATTGGAAAAAATTAACTAGAAGATACAAAACTATAAAATACATAAATCAATTCAGTAAACAGACAACTCAACCATTTAGCAATACTGCGACGACTCTACACTGATTGTATTTTGAAAATGATTTTATTTCCATGTCCTTAAAAGCTGTTTTATGATCATAGTGTTCAATAATTGATTATTGGTTATTTTTGGTGAGAAAAACGTAGCTGTGTAGAGTGAAAACGCGTTCCTGAAGGCAGTTTTAATCATTTTGGATTTAATTCTATTTTATAATTCAAATTAAATAGTTCGGACATTTTGCTATAATTAACTAATCTCTATACTATTTGAAAATATTGATTAAAAGATATAAAAGTATCGAATACCCAAATAAATTCGAAAAACAGATAACTCAACTATTTACCGATACTGCGATAACACTGAACTGATTATGTTTTGAAAATTATATCCTTTTCACTACTATAAGAGTTGTTTTCTGTTCAAATTGTTCAATAACTGATTATTTCCCATCTTTGGTCAGAAAAAAATGTAGCTGTGTACAGTGAAAACACGTTTATGAAAACAGTTTTAAATCATTTCGAATTTAATTCAAAAAATGCATTCAAGTCGTTTATTTTGTGATTGAAATCAATAATTCGACTATTTTTTTACTTATTCAATAATCTATCATCCCACGCGACTTAAAAACATCGACTAGAAGATACAAAACGATCGAATACACAAATCAATCCGAAAAAAACACACCCCCGACCAAATTCGAAACCGATTGCGTATCGAAAATGACCTTTGTGCAACCTTTCGAGGGAGGGAGAGAGAGAGAGAGAGGTCAGCGTTTCTCACAGTGACAACGGACAACTGAATTTCGGTCATTCACCAAAAAACGCACAGTCACCACTGCGGTGGTCCAGCAGCAACCCCGTAACCAGATATTGTTCGACGCTGAATGATTGAGCTCTGACATTCTCGCCCACCCAATGTACTATCAGGTACTCGATCCCAGAGATCGCCGTATCGCCAAAAATTCCACGCCATAGACATAACGTAACACTATATATAGCGTGCTGACGGTTTCGTGATGAGATCGTATTTTTTGCCATCTCGAATTTATCTTATATCGATAATGAATATTGTCTCTGAACACATTATATGTGTTATACACATACACTTTATATATATATATATATATATATATATATATATATATATATATATATTAGGTTTAGGAATTAATTCAGTGCCTTTAAATTGAATCAATCATAACTTCATTTCAAAATAAAATATCTTTGATCGTTTTAGGATTTTGAAGTCCCAACCTTAACATTTAAGGCATTGTGCATCTTGGCCAAGTAATTGACATAACCTTACAAAACAAGAGTGAACATGATGGAATTCGATAAGCAGCATATTAGGGACTACTGTGACGGATAAGACATGAAAAAAAATGTTTCAAAGCTTTCAGAGTAGAATTTTGATTTTTTTGATCGATAACATCCTGAATAACATAAAAAAAATGAAGACGAGTTGCTTTGGCAGCTTTGAAGTAAAAACTCCGCTCAGGCTGAAGAGGAACTCGCTTAATAACTCGAATTTATCCAGTAAGCAATTTCCTATCGTCTACATCGGCTGAGAAAAATTGAAAAGCTAGACCGATCGATTCTACATGAGTTCAGCCCGGAAAACGAAGAAAGAAGATGCGATACGACTATGAAATCATTCGAAAAGTTCTAAAAGAAGGATTTCTTTGCTTAATATCATAACAGGAGATGAAAAATAGGGTTTATAAACAATCCTAGGTACCGAAGAGCATGTGTTTTTTCCTATGAACCATCGATATTGACTTAGAAACCAAATATTCACGCCAAAAAAGTGTTATTGCGTTTTTGTTGGGATATTAATGGTGTGGTGTATTATGAGTTGCTCGAACCTGGCCAGATTGTAAATTCAGAGCGTTATCGGTAACATCTCATCCGTTTGAGTGACGAATTAGAGAGAAAAAGACCATTCACTGGTGAGAGAATGGTGAAAGATATTTTGCAGCATGACCACGCTTAGCTGCACGTCAAAAAAGGGACTAAAGACATTGTTTGTTCTTTAGACTGAGAAATTCTCTCTCATACGGTGTATTCACCGAACGTAGCCCCATCAGATTATCATTTGTTCCAGTCGCTCGTAGGCGATACTTATTTTAAAACAGTAGCAAAGATTTAAAAATGCATTAAGACTTCATCGACTCAGTCCCATCAATTTTTTTTCAACAAAAGACCTGTCAGTTACCTGAGAGATGGAGAAATGTTACACAAAATAGTGAATGATATTTTGAGAATTAAAATTTATTCCATTTTTTTCGCAAATATTCTTTTTCTTTAAAAACGGCACCGAATTAATGTGTGCACTATAAATGTATATATATATATATATATAGGTATATATATATAATGTTAAAAAGTAGGGTTGTTTTAATATGATTGTACAATGTCACTCCATGCCATTAAGAAATAAATGAACTAATAGTATTTCATATCCGAACTTAAAAAAAAATAAAGACATTAAATTCGCATCAAGCGAATGAAAAACCGCAAGAAATCACATATCCTTCCATTCGTTTATAAATAGCACATTATTATTTTCCTATAATCTCCATGAAAAAAAAATCCCGTCGTTCGAGGAAACGACGAATTTCGTTCAAATACGATCTTTCAACCCGTTAGAGCCCGTAAAAATAATACCAATGGGCCGGCTGTAAGTCCACCGCAAACACCGTATAATGACACGTCCCGTTCGACAGTCCTTATCATCCGATATCGAGCTTCCGCCACTCCGAGGCGAGAAAAAAATTAATGCGAGGGTTGGACCGAATAATGGCTTACCTCAAATTGAATTCGGCGTCTGTACGTTGCGCACATTTAGACCCCCGCGTTCGTGTTTTTAATTTTTATTATTGTTATTATTCCAGGGTTCCGAATCTATTATGTGATATGATTTCATCAACGGACCTACCGCATTGAAATTCAGCTCGGATGTAATTATTTATACAAAGGGAACGCGTTTTATGGAACCGTTAGTGTTCGAGTATGATTGATACTAATCAGTTTACCATTTCGAATTAATTCTCAGGGTTTTGTTCAGAAGAATTAAACGACTTTTAAAATGATCGCAGTCAAATAACACCTAGACATAATGAATAGCCCACAATATATACTGAAATATGATTTAATACAATAGTTTCTTTTCTGTAAAAATTCTTTACAAAATTCACAATCAAAAATAAAAAAATAATCTATTTAAATTACATAAAAAGTAATAACAGTAAAATTGTGATACTGGGAACATTTATTATCATAGATAAAGAATTATAATGATAATTTGAAAGCTGTTTAGTTGGAAAAGAGAAATTCATATAAATCATTTGAAAAATGATTTCCTTTTTCCCTTTATAAAGGACACTAAAATGTTTTAATCAAAAATATTCAATAAATGATCATTGATTATATTCGATTGTTTTCTTATACACATTTCGATGGTAAAGCCATCGTTCACAAAACGTTGGTGTAACTTATGGGATGAAGGAAAAATAATTCATTTGTAAAAGTGAATTGAGCAACAGTATCAGAACTGTTTTGTGAAAAGCGTTTAATTCGAGAAGAGTTATTTATAAGTAATCGGATTAATTATCTATTTATACAAATGATATTTAATAAAAAATGAAATCGAAATCTATTTAAAAAATATATAAATTGATGATTTTTTCATTGAATCCAAAAACATACATTTTCATATCAAAAATTGTTCAATAATGAATTACTGTTCATTTTTATGATTATTGTACATTATTAATAATTTTATTATTTTGAAAATAATATAATTCTTTGGATACAGTAATAATTCTAAGACATTTTTTCGAAACAGAAAACTAAAAAAAAATAAAGGTGATTTATTTATTTACTGAAAAAATACTTTTTGATGGTTATTTTTATTGTTTCTTCATATTCAAACACGTTCAAGTTCAACATCTTCATCATTAAAAGTAAAATCAAGAAACAGTCATAATAATGAATACTGTGAATAAGTTTATCAAATTAAACTCAATTAAATTTTAAGAAATTGTAAACACAATTGAAAATATTTTATTATTTTCTTACCAGCCAAAAAAAACGTAAGTACAGAAAGTACACACTCTATATAATATAAAAAAAATATTTAAATAAAATATATTAAACTGAGTTTCTCTAGAAAAAATAAATTGTATACTGTTAATTTATAAATCCGCCCGTTTAAAAATAAATCGAATTTAAACAAAAACAAACGTGTTTTTCGATTGATTATAGAAAAAAAAACAAACAGTTGTATATTTTCATTTCCTAATCAGCGAAATGATCTATTTTGAAATATAATACTATTTGAAGATAGACGAACTGTTCAGCAAATGATGGCGTGTTACCATTTGAAGAACAATATAGGTCAGTGGGCTTTTACCCTAAATGAAAACTAATACATTTCCGCTTCTTTTAATTTTTTAATAGAGTGTTAATTGTAAATGACCCGATTATCTAGTTATATATATATATATATATATATATATATATATATATATAAATATATATAGATATATATATATATATATGAGATCCAATTAAATACAACATATTTACTGTCAGATAAGATTTTTTGTTAAAAATTAACCATATAAAAATGTATTGAAAAGAATTTTTCTTTTAAAAAAAGTTCTTTAATATTTAATTCTACTCGTTTTATTATATTTTTTTAATGAATAAGTAACGTTTTATATGCACTTAAACACATATGTACCATAAAAAATACAGGGCTTTCCAATAAAGACGCATTTTTTAAATTTGAATTAAAACTTTTATTAAATTTGTCCCAAGGTACAAAACATCATTGTCTTTTGGAACAACACCCTTTTGTATTCAAATACATTTTGATATGTGTAAAGAAAAAGAGAAGAAGAATAGTTAAACTGATTAAAAAATAAATATTCATCATAAGTTCAAGATGCATGAGATACAAATCCAATATTCGATCGTTAAATTAAATGGAGCACTGATATATTTTTAAAAAGTATAGGAAGTAGGATCTCAGTGCCAAATTAATGTTCCTATTTCTAGAATTAAAGCGACCTTTATATTGCAATCAGGGTAACGCAAATTCAGTCTTTTTAAGAATAGAAACATTTTTATTAATCATTTTTCGTTTATAATCAGTTTGTATAACAATTACTTGTTAAAAAATACAAAACAATTTCACAAATGAATTCACTTTTACACCGCAGATATCTTTTTCTGGTAAAATCATATTTGTTGATCATTTTTGATTGTTCAATATTGATGCCATCATTCTCAGAGCGACAAAGTACTACATTGAGATATTTAACAAATTTTAATCTTAACATCTTTGTGAAATGATTAAAAAATATAAACCAATTCTCAAAAATGATTCTCAGAATAAATGTTTACAGAGTTTCACATATGTATTCATAAATACATTTTTATCTTGCAATAAAAAAATATATTGATATGGGATCAGAGTAAAAAAGATCTATTAACAATTAACACAGTCTGCGACTGAATATTGATATTTTCAAACACCTATTGATCTACACATGATTCGTCAAGCTTCCGATCTATTTTTTTCCGTCGACGGATTCTAAAAAGACTGAATTTTGTACGTTACAGGTAAACAAGATGGTCGAGTATAAAAATATATAGCGTAAAGGTAACTAACATCCGGTCTAATATAGTAAAATTTTATTTAGTGAAATAACTTGACTCAATCTCCTTAAGTTTCATTAACGTCAAGAAAAGTCACTCACTAATTGTTCCCGTACGTTTTCGACCCAACCAGTCAGTTTACATCTAATGTTTCTACATCCGAATTGAAGTTTATGAAAACGTAGTTATTTTTTTATCTATCTGTTTCAGACAAACGGGATGAATGCTGTAGGTGGATTTATATGATGATATATTTGTACGATTTCGATCATTTACAAGAGATTATATACTTTTTGCAAGAGACTGTGTGATTTTTGTCAAATAAACTAATCTGGTTTTCATCAAGATCGACGGTTTTAACAGTCTATGTAAACAATTCATCTCTGCACATATGTTCTGGCGGGTGGTGTCTCGAAATGGCTCGCGTCACGGGCCCCACCAGATGGCTAACATGGGTCCGCGTAGAGTAGCAATTCAGGGCATAACATATGGACAAAATTATATATATATATATATATATATATATATATATATATATATACATGGCAATCGCACACACACATGTGTCTGTGTGCACACACGATTTCTGGATAAATCTATTGCAGCAGATTTCAATTGTTAGAGGTACTCTTTATGTCAGTTCAGAGCCGTTATTTTTAATTATTTCGTCACGGGGTATTCAACGGATTTAATTGTTATCTATCGACAGGCTATCGTTTCAATATTAGGTAGCACGATTAAGATTCACTTATTTCTTTTCAGTCTGGGAGACTGTTACGAAATTTCGACTGGAAATTGATTATTATTTTGAATGAAATCCACGAATGATATCTTTTAACTTGTATCTATTTTCAAGAAATTAATATCATTGAAAAGAATAAATTTATGATTTTATAAAACGGAACCTTTTATATTTGTCTATTAAATTGATACAGCCGTTTAATAACCGATAGAACGTTTCTTTTTTCACAATCGAATAAAAAGGGAAACATATTTTAAACGCAACCATAGATAAAAGAAGAATAATTATCTTAATCAAATTAAGAATTTAATGAAAATATTTCAGGTTTCACGAACGACCAAACAAACTGATAAAAGAAAGAGATATGTAAAAGAATTAATTGGATTAAATATAAATATCATTAGTTACTTTTTATCAATATTCGAAACTTACATTTTTTTATTAAAAAAAGGCACTGAATTAATTTGTACACCTAATACATTTGCTTAAGAGATTAAATCAAGTGATTATATAGAATATTCTATTCCTTTTTAGATAACATTTCATATAAATTATAAAAATATGAATAGTCTCTAAACAAACCGTATTGAAACATAAATTGATCAACAATTATATCGCAGTTAGTGAAAAAGCAATATACAAAAAAAACATACACAGTAATTACTGGAATGTCGTCCGATTCTTTAATTCAATTTGTCATCACGCAACCACTGATTAATACTAATCTCAAATATATGTCATCAAAATAGTACCATAACGAAATCATTGTATGCTTTTGACAAAAATGATGACCTACTAACGAGACTTTAATTTTATACGAAATTCAATTTTCTAAATCTCAGTAGGAAATATAATTCGTTTTATTAATACAACATTCGTCATGATTGTCTTGTTCTGAATGTCGTTTTGAATGTATGAATGGAATCTATGATATTTCCTCACGTACATTCATTCATTTTTATAATTTGGGATGATCGTTCTTTTGATGGATATATTGTGAATATCAGAATTAATCGTATGATAAATAATGAAACTCTTAGTGATGTTTTTTTTTTGTTCTTTGGAAAAATAATAAGTTCTTCTTTGGAACATCTGAATATAATTATTTTCTATAATAAGATCATATGTTCGGGTACCAGTAACTCTAGAGGTTAATAAAAGGACTATATATAAAATACTAAATGTATTTGAAAGTAGAATTTAAAATTAATTATCAGGTGTAAAAAATAATTCGGTGCATTTAACTGAATGAATCATAACTCTATTTTAAATTAAAATATTTTCTCGTTGTTTTAATATTTTGAAGTGACAACCTTAACATTTAAAAACACTATATATCTTGGACCAAGCAGTTGGCATAACCCCACAAAACTGCAGCATATTAGGCTTTGTATACTTTTCGCGTTCCAGTTGAAAAAAAATTACTATCGAAGCTACGGAAATGATTGGTTCAGCTTTGGAGGAAGATGTGACGCATTAAACATCCAAAAAATGCTAAAACAGTATAAAAGGTCCGAAAATGCATTAATATTTCATAGATTCAAAGAAGTTTATTGTGAGGTGATATTCTGAATGAGGAAATATTCTGTAAAATATTCTGAATTATTAATAAATGAAATAATTGAACCAAAAAAAACTTTTTTTGATTTAACAAAAACAAGATTCTTTGTAAATTAATATAAAATAATTGACAAATATAAAGACATTATTTTGTTTAAAAAATATACAAAGATTGAATAGAATATAATTGTAATATCTAGTCGAATAAACATTTCCTCAAACTAAAAAATCGCTTTTCAGTAATTACAATATAAAAAAAACGATTCGATAATCGTCCGATGAATACTCTGGTGATAATCCTGTATAATTTCAAAAACAAACAATTACCGTTCGTAATAAAGGGTAGAGTCTGGCGTCGATTACGGCCGGGACCCGAACGAATGGACAGATGGCGATTGATATAATCTATGAATTATGGAAGAGATTACTGTTTAAGCGGCGCTTGTCTGTAATCATGTACGCCAGTGTCCAGTATGAATTATTAATGTATTTATTTTGTACATTAGAAAAAGTGTAACCGTTCTATCAAGTCGTTGGAAATTGCATTAGACTCGTATTAGTTTATTTCTGAAGAATTTTTTTTTTTGTAAACGTTCTGATAGTCGCCGAACAAAAAATCAAACAGGCTGTCCTGTTACACGCATCTTATTAAAATCATGTAAATTTTTCATTCATAAGATGTGATACGCTTATGGTTAGAAAATAATTCAAAATTGAAACTCGATTCGATGTAGAATCGATATTCTTGATTTAATAATAATAATAAAAATATATTCTTGTAAATAAACACACTTAATTATAAAAAATATTAATCGCTTTTACACGAAAGAAAATATTTTTTTTCTACCAATTTAAATAATTTCTTTTCTGCTATCTTAAAATTTCACTCGACCAGGACTTGAAATAACTATCTGTATATATATATATATATATATATACATTTTCTGTTTACTTAAATGCACGGTATTCGTTGTGTCTACATTGCATAATATTTTAATACATTCTGATCCAATAATTGGTTCAGCATCGTACACAAGTATACATAGTTTATTGCGAAACGTATAGCAATTTAGTGGATCGAAGGTATCAATTTCTGTGGAAATTGGGTCGGCCGATCGACACATAGGTAGATATTATCGGGTAGCTTTTAGGCACTAGCGTTAGGCGCCTGCATAGTGACGAATTCACCACCGACAACGTATTATAACATTATATTTACACACGAAATAATCACCGACCGACCGACCATTATCTTCCCAGTGTTTGTTTTAACCCTTAACCTAACATTAAACAAACACACGGCCAGTTATCCAATTTCAGAAATAATTTCTTATTCGATACACTCTGAACGATAACTAAGACATTATCGATTGTTAACATAATGATTAGGAGATATATATATATATATATATATATATATATATATATATATGAAATATTATAAAATCATATTATTATAGAGAAACATTCAGAAAATGTTCAGGTAATACTAATAATCTCATTTCTGTGTGTGCCTGTGTGAAATATTACATCAATTATCACCGAATTACAACAAAATCAGCAATTTCTCAATTCTTTTACGCCAATTTATCGATAATAACAGCAAATTTGATCTTTCCGCCAGAACACAATCGCGTTGTGTGGCATGCAAAATTCGAATACCGATGAAAAAACTACCCCCGATGCGATATAATTAACTGCAGAAAAAAATCTGAATTATAGAAAAGTTCAGGGATGATCTAAAAATCAAATACATAAATAATAATAGATATACGTATTCGAATATTTATAAAAAATATCTCCGTCTCTGTTCGTTGCACTGTGATGATGCGGCGATCCCGATGTGCATTTAAAGGAGATAATAACGAAATATCTAGATGTGAGTAGAAGAAACGGGCGCGTTCGCCATTATGGTGCGGTCATTGTATGTAATTGCGGGGGGTTGCACGGCCGCACAGATGCGAAAAGGCGCCGACGGCATTCCCTGCAGAGATTCGCAGAGGGACCTGTCAACGTAACTGTAAGCTGACATGGTGCTATTGTTCGGACGGATGATGCGGAAACTATCTGTTTAATAAATTGTTTGATCTAATCACGTTATAAACAAATTGACGAGAGGATCGAATCTTGAAAAAATGTAATAAAAAAGCTACAGTTTCGATAAGAAGAATGAATATTTTAAATCTTCCACGTCTGTGTCAAATGTAATCACAGAATCATTACAGGTTTTCTCTAATTGTCGTTTTGTATATTCTGTAAAATGTTTTTTTATCTGAGAAATATAAAACAGAAATTGTTTTATTAAACAGTGACTTTCAATTCAAGTCGTTATTTTTTTTGTAAAGAACAGAACAATAATGTATCATATTTAAATATATGTTCTGTATTTTATAAAACGAATGGATAAAATATTATCAATTTGTAATAGAGACATATTTATCCTTATACATTTAAAAATATCAATAATAAGAAATATATTTTGTATTTATTGAATATGAATTCGACAATAAATTTTGTTATCCAAACTGTAACGTTTTGATAAAAATTATTCCAATTCTATATACTTTAATATAAAAATAGTACAGTTGAAATTTCATTTTCAATCGATTGAAAAAGATAAAATTAATCATTGAAAATAAACGAATTATCTAATATCTATAAATCCTGTCTGTTTTCAATTTATGCTACCTTTTAGAAGGACAAACGATTTTATTTTTGAGAGATATCAGACATCTTGCAATACTTGACACGCTTATATCTTGACATACAGAACTTTTAACGCGTGCACGATTTTTTTTCTACAGAGGAAACATCTTGTGATATTTGACAGACTTGTATCTTAGCATGAAGTCTATTTTATTAACTCTCGATTTTTTTTTTATTAGAAATCAGATCTTAATTGAGTACAATCAAATTGTACAATACCTTAGAAGCTCATGTTTCAAGGACCAGCCCATTTTACAGAAGTATAATTGAAATTTTGTAAACAACATAAAAAAATATAAAAATCAAGATCTATTTTGGCTCTTTCTATCTACTATAACGAGTAACTAGTTAAGTTTCTAACGATTATTACGACTAATCGGTAAAACCAACTCGTAATAAAACAATAAAACACTTTCGTGCACCGTTTCGTCAGTTTTGAGAATTGTCAAAGGACTTCCGACACACCGTCTCATACAAGAATCGTTTCTACACAAACACCCGCATAAATTTCTTTGTTTTTACAATATATGCGAATGTTTTTAATGAGGGATGTCGGTAATTTCACAAATTAGTTACTTTCGGTTAGTCTGAATGAAATTTCAAAGAAATTACACGTGTGTGTTTTATGACTGATGATAATAATAGATTATAGAATGCTGACGGTTCTTTTTTTTTAAAAAATAAATATATAATTTTTTTTAAAAAAAAACTTAAAGATCTTATAATATATTTATCAAAGGACTAAACGATACCATGCGACTTGAAATATTAAAAAGTATACTCGGACTGTATAATTTCAGTATGGAATCCCATATAAGTGGAAATCTCACAATATAAATATGATTGGCGTGGCTTCTATTTAATCGTCCGTGCATTATATTTATCGAGAATCTAGGATAGTATGCACGACAATAATTATCAACCACCGAAATTCATCAGGACCCTCATCAATGTTACAAACTAGATAGAATAAATCCACCTGTGCAAAAAAATAGCACGCATTATTGTATAGAATCTGTTTAAGGTATATTCGTACCCTTGCAGATATCAACATTTTTTTGTAAATGGTTATTAGTTTAAAGGCTTTAAATGTATCCCTTTTTAATGACTGTTATTGACTGGAAATGAATTAACCGGGCAGTTATTAAAGAGATAATTACTTGCATTTAGATTAAAATACTCATTTATATATATATATATATATAGTATGACCTGTACTCTTAGAAGAAAAAAAAACATCTTTTTTACAATTTTTTTTTCTCGTACGAGAAAACCAAGAATTGTGAGAAAGGTGCGTCTCACGCTCGTACCAGAGAAGCAACAAATCGCCTCGTTCGTATAAAATTTTAAATTGAATATTTCTTCTGTGACCGTCCAATTAATAAATGCCAAAGATCCACGTTAAAAAATAACCCTCGAGTGTGTTATAAGGGTTGCGTCGGCCTCCACCACCGTCAGACCAGCCAGCCACGTATATCAGTCCCGAGAAAATAAATTATTTTAATATTATTCTACATCAAAGATGAATCGACCGACCGGTCATGCGCATTTTTTTGTACATCGCACGAGATTCTGTTCCACGTACCAGTGTTTCGTATCGAGATAAAGTAATTCGGTTTTATAATATATTCGGTTTTCAGAAATCAGTCGATTCGTGTCATCAGTTTGGTATTTTTTTTCTATCAGTGTATACACATAAAAATATAAAATGTAGTGTATAAATATAAAAAAAAAATATTTTATATACAGGTAAATAACTTAACTACTATTCTGCAGTAAAGATCCTTTGATTTAGGATTAGATTTTTCTGTACGTTAGCACACTGAATGTGATGGAATCGTCAATCAATTTTAAGCAACTGTTAAATATGATCAATAATCAATTATTGAACATTTTAATCAAAAAAGTAAACTGTGATTTTTAGAATGAGCGAAACTTTTATTTATGGAAATTCTTATTAATTTTCAGGTAGAACTTTATTGAAATTTCCTTAAAAAGTTTATATCAATGTTATTTCTTTTTTAAAAAAATCATAACAGTGAGCTAATTATAAAAATGTGAATATTTGTATGGAAATATATTGATGGAATCGACAATTAGTTTTAAGCAACTGTAAAAATGATCAATAATCAATTATTGAACATTTTTAATCAGAAAAAGAAATCGTGATTTGTTGAATGAGCAAAACTTTTATTAATGGGAATTGTTATTAATTTTCAGGTAGAACATTATTGAAATTTACTTAAAAAGTTTATATCAATGTTATTTTCTTTAAAAAAAATACAGAACAGTAAAATTCTCATAAAAGTGAGTATTTGTATGGAAATATGTTAGGTTTACAAATTAATTCGGTGCCTTTTTCAAAAAAAATGAATATTTTTGGAGTACAATTCAATCCTCAAAATATCCTCCAATCTTTTGTATAACTTCTTCCATTGTACGTCTTTGCGTTAGTTATATTTTATATTTAGTTATATGTTATATTTAAAAAAAAAAATGAATTTGTTTTTTCTTTCATATTAAATTGTAATTATGCAACGAATTTTGTTTATTCGAGATACAGTCTGTATTGCAAAAAAATGAGTCAAAAAATATGTATACATACTTTATCTCAAATAAAAACATCCAGTTTATAATTACAATTTAATACACTGAAACTTCATGAACAAAATATTCAATAGTCTTTTGTGTGTGCAATATGCCATTAGTTTACAGAATGTGAATGTGGTTGTAAATATGAGATGCACATTCATTTATGAAATTATGTCTTTCTCATTTATATATATATATATATATAAATGAGAAAGTTGTTTTTCCGCACACACACACACACACACACATATATATATATATATATCTGTGTATGTGTGTGTGTGTGTGGAAAATGTGTAAGTGACAACTAGAAAAAAACATTATCTGTTTATTTTTATTTTAAAAATCGTTTTAATTAAATTATATATGAGATTTTCAGTAATATTATGTAATTAAATCATTTATTGCATATATATATATATATATACATACATATACATATCTTTCCGAACCTCATTAAAATCCTCATAAACACCAAAACCGTTTCGACACATCATAAAATAGACATTTTATTGCGTTACGGAACGCACGATTGTTTTGAAAAAAAATTAAACATATTTACCCTCTGTATGATTTTATGCGAAACACGAAATTTATGTCATGGTCCGTCCCGGTGGTCCGATTATACCCTTAAACGAGATGTCGTTCCAACCCCCTCGAGTCATCGTACTGATTTATGCAACTGTGCCGCCTACAAAAGGATGTACCGGGTCGCACAGTCCGCGGGCTATCATTTCACTGTGCAGAAATGACCGTCGATAATTTTATTACTTAATTTTCACGTTTAATGTAAAACGTTTTATGTAACCCCTTTCAGCAACGTGACGAATTGTTATGAATTTTGGTTGATTCTCGTGTAAATTTTGATTGGATGTTTTTGGATTGTACAGAAATTAAAAGTTTTAAATAAAAATGCATTAGTTTGAAAGATAGATTTATTTTTAATATTTTTATTGAAGATATTGAAAAGATCCATATATTTTTTTATAAAAAAATAGATAGATTTCAAATATATAATTTTTAAGAAAAACATAAAATTTGTGAATTTGAAATAATAGCAAAAAAAGAAGATTATTCATTAATTAATCAAATATTTATTATTAAATGATTGTTCTTAAGTTCAGTAATTGATTTTAGTCAAAAAATTGATGATTGTAAAATTTTCGTTTTTTGACCTGAAAAAATCCACGACCTATAGTATGGAAAAATTGGCAAAAAATCGATTGTTTCCAAAAGTAATTTTTTGACCAAATTTATTTAGATATGTATGAAAAAGTATATATAAAAGTGAAAAAAGTTCCATGTTTCATAAAATAGTCTTAATATAAACACAAATAGAATGTTGGTAATTTCAAGATTTTTCGATCCAAAATGTTTTACTTAAATATATAATATATATACATATTTAATTATATATATATATATATATATATATATATATGTAATAGGTAATAAAATGTATGTATATTTAAATAAATCGTTGTATTCTTTTTATAAGAAAAGATTGAATTTAGATTTTGAGATATTTCACAAAAACACAAATTTTATGATCTCAAATTACAATTAAAAAACAAAATAATTGGACGATTATTTATCACAAATTTGTTATTAAATGAATGCTATTGATGTTAGGAATTGATTTAAGTCGAAAAAATAATGTTTTAAAAATCTTCATTTTTTGACCTGAAAAAATCCACGACCTATAGTATGGAAAAATTGGCAAAAAATCGATTGTTTCCAAAAGTAATTTTTTGACCAAATTTATTTAGATATGTATGAAAAAGTATATATAAAAGTAAAAAAAGTTCCATGTTTCGTAAAATAGTCTTAATATAAACACAAATAGAATGTTGGTAATTTCAAGATTTTTCGATCCAAAATGTTTTACTTAAATATATAATATATATATACATATTTAATAATATATATATATATATATATATATATATATAATAGGTAATAAAATGAATGTATATTTGAATAAATCGTTGTATTCTTTTGAGAGAATTAGAATGAACTAATAAGTAGAATAAAAAAACGACTAAATAAAAATGACTAGATAAAGAAAACAATGTAAAAATATAGATATTGTCAAAATCGTCAAACTAGACGAACTGAAGTCATACAATAATTATTTCATATATTTTTTATACTTGAAAATGTTATAACATCTTAAAATATCATATAAGTAACTTGATGTATCATATAAGTAAAATATCACATAGAAAATATCTTAAAATAACACATAAGTATCTTCTTTCTTTATCACGGCGTTTAAAACGCCGCATGTACTAAAACAAATATCTATATAATCAATTAATCACAAAAAAAGCAGCTAAGTGCCTTTCTGCACTTAGCTGTTTTTTTTTCATCAAACCGTAAATCTATTACTGCTTTGTATCCTAAAAAGTCATCTTACATTATATTATTAAAAACATGTAATATATCAATAATCGAAAAAAATATCATAATAAGAAACAAACACATATAAGACCACATAATATGGTTATCACATAATAAGAAATAAATAACAAAATAAATAAACTTAATGTTAAAAATAAATATGAAATCTCACATGATAAAACATAAAAGGCAATTGTTTCATAGATGTCATTGTTTAAATAAAGAAATGCATATTTTGATCAATAAATATAAATTTATTTCAGTACAATTTCTTATATCTATGAATAAATTCAAAAAAGTATACCTTCCTACCACTTCCTTTCTGAATACATAATTAATTCAGGAAATTCCTAGAAGATAATTCCAATACTCTGTCCATCATTGCTAAAACACACGCGTATAACAAAACACTTATCCTGTCAATATAAAATTATTAAATTATACTAACCACATAATTTTTAACAATCTACAGGTTCTTATCTTCGAATAAGAAAATAATTCTTAATCATACCTTTCCTGTGATACCAGCTCGAGCTTGAACGATTTCAGTACAATATAAATACATCCATCGTCCTGTTAACTCACTGACACCGTTTACAAGACGCTTGTCGATGATTCGCGTGCGTCTTTTTTTTAATTCGAATTTCATTTCAAGATCGACAGATGCCTGTTTAGTATTCAAATCGGGTTGTGTAATAACATCTAAATCGATTCATTTCTAACCATTTTCACACCTCAACGTTTGTCGGCTGTCAAGAGCTGCTTACCAAAAGAGATGTATCTGACCACCCGGCGTCGTGGCGTGAGAAACATCGTACGCCATATTGGCCACTCAGTCTTTTGTTTTAAACGTCGCGTGCTTGATACGCGTCTGCGTTGTTTTTCAAATTCATCGAATTATTATTTTCGGATGATTGTTTCTGGAGATTAACATAAAGTTTGAATAATAAATTAGTTATATTTTCATATATATATATATATATATATATATATATATATATATATATATATATACAAGTACGTCAAGAAATAAATAGATTTAAAAAGTATTTATTTTATTTTACATACAGAATTTTTATATTATATTTTCACATAATTCTACCTAAATTCTATGCTATTATTCCATCGACAAACTATTTATTTATTAAAAAGTGTGTTCCAGAATGGGATCCAGAAAATCTTTAATTTTTATCGACTAACTACATAGAAGTTAAGAAAACTTATGTGGAAGAAATGTTAATAGAAACTTGTATGTAGAATAAGAGTTTTTTACTTTGTAAATGTTCCTTAAATATTTTATTTGTTCTCATATATATATATATATATATATAATGCTGAAGTAAAATATAACCATTTATAAATATAAAATCTATTCAGAAATCTGAAATAACTTTCAACAGCAATAATTTATCTCTTCCATTAAGCATGAACGCGTTATAAAATATACAAGATTTATGTAAAGAGCGATATTGTTATAGTCAAGGATACAAATACCTTGATTATCCTTTATATGCATATAAAAAAAATATATACAAATAAAGATGACAAAAAATCAATGAATGAAATTTGAATTTGTGGCAGAGAAAAAGTATCGTGAGCGTAAAGACCGGAACTGAAAAAAAGTGTTGTCCTGATACGAGGACGAAACATATGTACAGGTATTTACTGTATACATACGTGGAGTTATATGAAATGTCATTCTTATCAACAGATCGTATCTGATTACTTTGTTGGCTAGTTAACTAATGACTCGACGACAAGTGGGAAGGTGTAAATGCATGTTAAACGCATTCAGAGATCACAACAGTCGATTACGGAACGAGCACTCGTCCTTTTTGATGCACAGTATCCTTCATGCTTACATATAGTCGGTTTGGTGAGATCTGGACGAGTGAGAAAAAAACTATTTTAAAAAAAATAGAGAGTTCCGTGTATAAACTCAACTTTAAATGTAAATTGTTTTTTTTTTCAATTTTTATAAAGAAAAATTATCCATTGAATTTGAAAGAGTTTCATGAAAAAGAAAATATATACGTTTTATATCCACAGTTCCTTAAAAATTATTCATAAAAGATTCTTGAATCCAGGAAGAATATCTCTGAGGGTACAAATGTCAAATAAAACTATCATTTGTGGATTTGAAAACGTTTAATGGTAACAATTCAAAGATACCGCCGAAATTAAATCTAAATAATTGAAAAATAGATGAGCCAGACTACAACTAAGTACTAAACAGATGAAGTATAGTTATTCTCTGACAGTGCCCGGTCGGAAGGTATCACTGAAAGAGTGTAAAACCGTTGATAAAGATCACTGTACATTTTTTTTCATTCGCTTTTCAAAAAAACATACTATATTTTGTGAATAATTTATGGAGATATCAAGGTGCATCCTTATACCAAGAAGGGTTTTCATCGCGCAAGGATAATAAATGCGTCGACAGAGACGAAACGATAATTTTTATATTAAAAAAAGCATCCTGGCTGTTTTCACCGTACTATTTCGCACCGTGCGACCAGTCGTGTGAAAGCAGGTGGATTTTATTAACTTTATAAATCGAATTACACATCAACATACACTCAGATATATAAACACGTGTACGTATTGCACAAATGTGTGCCAGTTTAATTCGACACGATGGAACTGTCATTAATTTGTGACACACACACACAGAGGCTGTTTCGTGTCTCCTTGTAGCGAATCGGCACAACGAATGGTCAACGTTGACCAGAGGCCAAGACAGGCGATTAAAATAATTTAATATGTTTAATAGGATCATCAATAAACAAGCATGTTCTTAGATTACACGATTTAAACGTGCTCGTGTTATATTTTTTCACTGTAAGACGTGTACGAGTTTTTTTTATATCATTAAACATATCGGTTAAATAGGTAGCCTTTTTTGCTACACAGCGACGAATTTCGGATAAAAAATGTAGACGTTGAAAAAGTGGCATAAAAAGATGTTGCTCGTTTTTATTAACGTCTTATTATGTGCCTCGTAAACAGGCGGTATACAGGAAACATGAATTAAAAAATTAACTTTAAAATAGAATTCTAAATGAGTGTTTGTTTTCAGTTAGGTTTTAATTTCTTTAAGAAAAGTTTTCTTGCAGTATTGAAATGAGCTTGAATAAGCATGGAAAGTCATTAAAGATGAAGCACTTACAAAAGTACATGATTCACTTTCACAATTAACATTTTGAATGCATACTAAATTGTTAAAAAAAGGTATAAGAGATGTTAGGTAATTCAATAAAATTGAAAAACAAATTATGAAACAAATAATATTATATTTGAAACCATTTACAATTAGATTTTTCTATACTTAATCACTTTAAGGACGATAGCATCGAAATATACATAAAGAACTATCAAAACCGATCATTGATTACATTTTTGATCAAAAACATTTTTTTACGGTTTATAGGTCGAATGAAAAATAAGAGTACTAACCTCTTTTTTATTTAATTTGTGAATTACTCGACAAGTGAGTGAAATGAAATTTATATCTTGTAAATTTTTCAACGTTTATAATTTTTATCACATCTCTATCAATTTTACAAAACAAAAACACGTTTTGAAATCAGTTTATGATCCAGATTAATAACTGCAGTTTGATGGACACAGACATAAACAAATTTAAAGGATTCAGCCAGAAAAAACAGAAATATAAATTATCATTGTTCTTCACGCTATTTTAAGAAGATAAGTCTATCAAATCAGAAATATTTTCAGTTAGTTTTGTGTAATTAAATAAAAAATTATTGAAAACGAACCGAATAAAATATTTACATTTGTCTAATTCTTGTTTTCAGATATAATTGAAAGAGATTTATTAATATTTCTGTTTGAATCTCTTAGACTTTTTAAGTACTGCATATTTATAATTATATTTATGAATGTGGATCGAAAAATGATTTTAGAATGTGTTTTTCTTTTGTAAAATTGATACAGATATGATAAAAAAAATGTGTGACAATTAGAGAAATGTTTATTGAAAAAATTACAGATAACTAATCTCATTTTATCAACTTGTCAGGTGATTCAAAAATTAAATAAAAGAGTAATGAGCAACTTGCAGAGATTATAACGACGATAACGTACAATAAATACCAGAAAAATTGGATATCAGTACGATTCAATTCAGAAAAATATTGAGAAATGATACAAAATGATGTAAAATGTGTTCTAAGTAATTTATGAAATTGTATCAAAGCATCACAAATTTTATATCGAAGCTAAAAGAGATCATTATATAAAGTTTGTAAATAATAAATCTTTTAACAGACATTCACAAACTTGTGGTTCAATAAAAATATATTTTTTTGACTTGATATACAATTTTATTTAAAATAAATATTTTATTATAAATTATTTACTTCGATTTTTATATAATTTATTTTATATCTTAAAATGACAGGAAATATCTTTGAAGGAGACAAAATGTTTTTTCCCTGAGAGATACAGGAACTATTTAAGTTGTAAAACGGATGAAAATATATATTGACTTTAATAGAACTGTCCTGATTTTTTAGGGCAGTGTTCTGGTTTAGAAAAGATTTGTAACATGATTTCATTGAAATGTGCATAAGCATCGATCGAAAATGATCGATAATCAATTTATTTAACATTTTTGACCAGAAAAAAAGCATGGCTTGTCGGTTAAGTGGAAAAGTCATTTGTGAAATACACATGTGAATTTATATCGCGTCAAAAACAAATCGATACTTAAATCAAAACCATACAATCAAATTATTTAATTTGTATGCTCACTACTCACGTTTATATGTTTAACAGCTACCGTTCATAGAGTCATTAGCGATGATCGTTCAAAATACCAGACTCAAGTAGCCAGTGGCGAACCATCACCGTGAATTATTCATTTAATAATGGTCAGTCTGTTAGTCCAATTAGTTACGCCGCATGCTGCACGACGAGATGCCCAAACACCAAACGCCGCTTTTTTTTTGTTGTATTGTGTAACGATTACGATACGCGTCAGTGTTATTGTATTGTGTTTTCAATATACCGTGCGATATTGTTTTGAATTTTTTTCATCATACAGAACGTTTTTTTTTGTTCTCTATGTATCGTTCCGTTGTGGGAAAATGAAATATGATTAGAACCAATTTCATTAACTCCGAGAAATGCAATCAACAGAAAAAATTAAATAAAAAGTCGATTCTTTAATATTCGGTAAAAATATTATGGAAGTTACATACAGAGGTGTGCAACTTCTTCGATAATAAGAGTCGCGCATAATATTTTTCATACATTTTTGAATATTCAAAAGCCACAGAAAATAACATTTTAAAATTGTATTTATTAGGTTGGTAGAAAAATAATTACGGCTCATTAACGGATTTCTATTTATAATCTTCAATAAATACAAAGATTAAAATGACTCTGTCGCTGTTTACATTGTGGCATATAAAGTAGCGCTGCATAAAACGTAACTGTTCTTTTTTGTTCTTCTGTTGTCTTTGATTCTGTCACTCATTTATATTATTTCTTCTTTTTTAGAACCTCATCTAGCACGTTTTCTGTTCTAAATAGAAGTTTTCATAGTTATTATTATTATTATTCCTAGTCGTCCCAATAAAAACTGAAATATAAGTGCATGAAACTTTATAAATCAAATAATAATTACATGGTACTTTGTAAGAGAACTAATCCTTTCTAAATTTAGAAACTTACTTTAAAAAATTCACCGGTTATTTCAAATATTTCGAAATGAGTCTCTGGTCTGAAAAGAAAACTACTCCGACGATATATAAATTTATTATAAATGACATAATATATAAATTTGTTACAGTATAATACATAGTGGTTGTTAAATTAATACTAAAAAAAAGAAATACTATTATATTCAAACATCCATAAACATAAAAGTTAATTGTAATACTGCAGGCACTCTTCTCTTATCCACGCGCACGCATCACATGAAGCAACCAACTATTTCGATTTGAATATCTTCGTTCTCTTTATCCAACTCGAAGCACTAGAACTAGGAGGACTATTCGTATCTGGTTCTTTTCCACTACTACTACTACTCGGTCTCTGTAAAACCGGCGAAACTGACACACTCTTACTCGATTCTTCGACGCTCAGCGACGAGTTTCGGCCGTGGACGTTGTTGCCGCTGTCGTTCAGGTCGACGAACAGGCTCTGTCTGCACAACATTGAAATCGTGTTCATTTTACCATCCTTTTCTTTATTCCGACGCATTTTCACTTTTCGAAATTTTGAGGCGATGCTGCCTATACCGAATCTACTGCCCGGCACGTCTTTGTTGCTTTTGCTCGCTCTCGGCAGTGAGACGTAGCCGTCCGTGTGCTGCTCCGAAGAAGATAACTTTTGGTACGTGTCCGCGTCGACATTGATCATACCTGCACTTGCGGATTTAATAAGAACGCCGTCGGTGTTACAATCGTCATAGCTCGATTCACTGCCATAACTGACTTGACTTAAACGATTGTTGTCTGAGATCCTCACCATCTCTCCAGTACATTCCGTCGAAGAATCAGTTTTCGTTTGAGTTGTAATATTTTCAGTTACGCTCACTTGTCTTGTAAGAAATTCTTCTTTCGCTTTCTGTATCTTTAAAGCACGTATCTTTGAAAGAGGACTGTTCAATGTCAGCTCTGACGTAGAAGGAATATCTTCTCTTGAACATAAAGCCTTTCCATCATTCTTCCTTATTATACGAGGCGGTGTATTTTGAATTCTCACCGTGGCACACTCGACAAATCCCTCTGGCTCTTTGAATTCGGTTTCTTTTATATTCTCTTCGATGAGTTTGTCTTCAACTTCACTGATTCTTTTAGAAATCTCTGCCTTTTCATTTAAGAACTGATACGGTGCATTGTCATATTTTTTAATGTTCTTTTCACTTTTAATCGAACCTGCACTCGAGGACTTTAGTATTCCTTTAAGTAGTTTATTGGGATTCTGCATAGAACAAACATTCCCTTTGGACTGAGTATCGGCCGATGATCCCCTTAAAGGATCCTCGTTCGTATTACTGTCTTGTTTCATCTCATTGATTCTGATGACTCCTGCACTCGCCGATTTCATGATTTCCCTGCCTAAACGTCTCGGTGAATACTTACCGCCGTCTTGCTGAAGTACTCGTTTGATTTCTTCCTGATACCTTTCAGTTTGTGCACGTACACGTCTCTCAGCAACAGGAGACCTCCACGCTACAGGCGAAGCGGAACCACTGCTACCTCCTGGCGATTTTCCACCGTCTTGTTCGCTCAATCTCTGATTATATCTAGCAATCATTAAACGAATACTCGGAGCTGTCTCCTTAAAAGGAATCCGATCTCTCCGAGATGGTATCGGGGAATGAGGCAGTGGTGGTAAACTTGAAGTCTGAGTAATACTGGGTTTTATCACAGTTTCTGAATCATTATTTTTGATCGCTTGCGTTTTTTCAGCGCCACATTCTTCAGTTTTATCATTTTCATTGTTGGCTTTATTGATTTCTTCAGGATTTTTATCTGGTTCGTCGTCCGAGACGTTCTTATCGATTTCAATCTTTTCGCAGCTTTCTCTTCCATCCTCTTTTGTCATACTTATGTCATTGCAATCTGGTGGATCTGTAAAACAAACTTTTCGCTTCGAAGCTGGTGATTCGCTGAGGGATTTTCTTTCGACTGGTTTCAATGGGATGCGAATCACTTCTGATACTGTATTATCAGATAATTTATCATCATCTTTATTTGAAACGTCTGACGTGCTACAGATATTCGTCGAATTTTTTTCTTCATTATTTTCACAGATTTCAGAAATCGTCATCTCTTCATTTTCGTCGATTTGTTCCTTAACACCCTTTTCTATAAAAATCGTATCAACGCCGATCGGTGTGAAGAGTTTCCTCGTAGTCTTGACAAAAATCTCAACGGGCGATTCCGGTTTCTTGACATTACTTTCGACAACTTCCACAAACTGATTGCACGTAGAGACGATTACGTTCGAGGTAAGAGCGTAATCTTTACAGAAACCGAACGTATGGTCTTCGTTGTTCTTCGGCGGACTCGTTTTACGTTTAGCGATCGTTTCTTTATCGGATACTTGTACGTTTCCGTCGTCCGTTTTCGGCGATTCTGATATTCGTTTCGTTCGGATCAACTTTCGAGCTTTCGTACATTTCTTAGTTTCGTTCGAAGTATTTTCTTCATCGCTACAGCTCTCTTCTTTCGACTTGATATCAACTTTCGGTCTAGTTTTCAACTTACGTTTCGTCGCTCCGTTACTTCCGCTACGATTCTTCGGCGATTCTTGTTTCTCTGCGTAGATATTTACCACGAATTTGTGTTCTACTTCTTCAGAGTATGTATTTAAAGGAATATTCACTTGAGCGTACACTACATCCGTTGCCGTGTCACTTTTACCATTGGCACTCGCTTCTTCATCGACTACAATCGATTTTGATACATTTTTGTCAGATTCGTCGATGCTATTCACAGGTTTAGCCTTTTTGAGAAACTTGGGCGTTATTGTAACATTCGTAACAGGGGTTTTCGGCTTTTGATCATCAGATTCCAAAAGATCTATTGTTGCCTGTGGATCTATTTTCAATAACGCCAATGTTTTATCAGATTTCGATTGATCAGTAGATGTTATATTCTTTTTTCCTCTACCAGGCGGTGTCATATCTATAAAATAAATAAATAACTGCAGGAAAAGACTTGTTCCAATACAGTTCTAGCTCTGTAGCTAAAATCACTTCCACAAATTAATTAATTTTTCAACCGAACGACCCTGAAAACTTTTTCACATTAAAAATATTCCATAAATAATTATCCATCATTTTTGATTACTGATTATGGACAATCAAATGTTAATTAGATCATCTTCAGAGTCCCAAGAATGATCAATAATGACTTATTGAACATTTTTGATTAGAAAAATTTTTAGTAGTTCGAGGCGAAAAAATAATTCATGTGTGAAAGTAAAAAAACACTTGTTGATATAAAAAATAAAAGAATTCAAACGTACCCGAAGCGGCACATAAATAACTACTCAGTCTCTTCAGTTCTAACACTTTACTATTTAATAATACTGGTAATTCTTTTTCTTCAGGACTGTTCTGAGGTATCTGGAACTGCAGTTGATTATTCCTGTTATATGTAGCTAAATCTGTTGAAGATAGACTATGCAGTGGCGGAATAGCAAAATCGTAACTCTTTAATTTCTTATACATGTTTTCTACATAGTTTTTACGTTCCGTGTATAAAATTTGAAGTTGTTCAGCCTGAAAATATTAATTTAATAATCATAAGAGTAATACAAGAAGTTAAATTGTATTTCTTTTCATTTGCTTACAAGTGAAACTAATTCTGTCGATAAATCCTGTACTTTTTCTTTAACATCTTGTAGAAAACTCTCCTGAGTTGACTGGTAATCCGTGTATAGATCAGAGGACGCATTCGACAGTGCTATATTGCAAGCTTCTTGCAGTTGTCTGATTGATTTGACTATATTTTGCACAGTTGTGTTTTGCCACGAACAGTGTTCAATAAAGGAGTTCTAAAATTTATCAAAATAAATAAGAAATCCAACTCGATAAAATAATAAATGTGTGGTTCGATTACCATAAGTATTACTCCTTCTTGTTTCAATCTCTTTTTCTTCTGTTGCAGTTCTTTTATCTTGGATTTCGCTTGAATTTTGGTTGACTCATTGAGAGCTTTGTCAATACGGTTTTCTTTCCATAATTTTTCTAGAAATTCCATGATATATTTTTACAATGATCACAAATCTATTTCACGGAAATAATTGAAAATTCTTACCCATTTCTTTATTTTGGATAATTGTGATTGTATTACATTTTTCATTCAATTCATCAATCTTACTCTCAAGCTGCTGACAAACGTTTTCTTCGGCGATGACTTTTTGTAAATGCGATAAAATCTCTTCAATTAAATAATATGTCGATTGCGTATCAGCAGAAATGCTTTCTTGTACTTTCGGTGCTATACATTTTTGCATTTCACTAAAAATACAATATTCAGATTAATTGTTTTGCCGATGAAGTCTTACTGGAAAGAAGAACAATATAAATCGACACAACTTACATTTTCATCGCCAAACAAACCATTATTTACTTGTACAATCACTTGAAATTAAATAAAAAAAAGTAAATGAATAGAATCATAAATGAGATCACATGTCATCCTAATCAAAATCAAGTGTTAACTCTTTTTTTAGAAATAAACTCCAATCGATAATGAACGTATTAAATATGTTATAAAATTGTGTCACTTTATATAACCACGACTGTATTAGAAAATTGTTAACACGAAACAATCATTAAATAAAAGAACACACAACATATCTGTTAATAGAAAGATAATTTCAAACACTTTACCACATCGTATCAAACTCTTGCTGTGTAACTTTATAAACTGGCGTGTGCGTTACATCTTTTATTCTTCCGATCGGTTCGAGAGCAGCTGCTGTCTCGACGACGACATCTTCGACGTCGACTATCACAGCTTCCGGTTCTTTATCACTGTTATAATCATGTATTGCATCTTCTTCGTCAGGATCGTGCAACCGGTCTGGCTCTGAAGACATTCGTGAATCGGCCAGACATTGAGCTTCGAGTTCCTCCATGTCATTCAGGGATAAACTTGACGCGTGATGTGTTATTTGCGATGAAACTAAATTCAGACCCGACGATTGTGTGAAATTTGCAACGCTGTCGACTGATTTTGAACGTGTTAATTTAATACTAGGAGCTGGAAGGTCTGAGAAAAGATAATAGAAACGATTTATATAAAAAATACGCTTATTTTTTCGATATCGACACCAACCTTTATGTGCTCTTACTCTCTTGGCATGATCTTCGAATGGTGGCTGATATCCAGGATTCAATAGCATTAGTGTCGATTCTTCAGGTCCGATTCCTCGAGCTTTTTCCCATTCGTACAACCTTTGAGTAAATTTACGCGAGATACCTTCGAATCTAAAGAAACCGGTCGATGTCTGAACCAGTACTTCTTTCTTTTGGTGATTATTACCGATTGATCGTCGTAATTTTGCAAGTCTAGCCGAGAAGGAAGAAATGATTCAACGTTTAGATAGTTCATTGTTTTTATTTACATCTGTTGAAGACAAAATGAATGTATTACCTTTCCTCTCTCTCCAAAAATTTCTCTCGTTCCCTCTCGAGTCTTTGTTTCTCTCTCTCGATCTTCTGCAGTTCCTTTTCCAACCACTGTAACTCTTTCTCTTCCTGAGTTTTAATCTTCTTCATACTCTGTCTTGGAATCTTGATAATACCAGACGAATCCTTACGCTGGATATCCGGACTCGGCGTTTTATTGCCAGATAAGATCTTGTAACGTTCGTCGTCGTCGACCGTATAACTCGGAACCGTATTCGTCGCTTTCATATGTTTCCATTCTTCGAGCTTTTTGAGAAAATCGTCGCTCAGTTGTTTCGGATCAGGCGGTCCCAGTTGTCTCTGGGTCTCGCTTCTCATTATCGGTCCACTGGCCGCGTGTCCGCCACTCGACCTGAAGAACTGCCAGTCAGTGATTTTCTTTTTCGTCGACGACGAATGTACGATCGAACTAGCGTTCCCTGTACTCGTGGACATATAGTCTTCTTTGTTGATAGTTCCTAGTTTTTTCATACGTTCCCATTCCTGCAACTTCTTTCTGAAATCTGCAGAGAGGTTCTCTTCACTCGTCAGATTCAAAGGCGTCGTCGGCTCCTTAACTTTACTAAAACCGGTCTGATGTTGTTTCATACGTTCCCATTCGTCGATCTTCTTCTGAAACTCAGTATCTGGATATATTTGCTGATTGTGTGTATCTAAAATGGCCGAAGACGTCGTTGCAGAGCCTATAATCAATGAGAAAACAATATGTGATTTCATTCTAATTGTTTTTTTTTATTTTTAACCAAATCAAATATTTTTTTCTTTCAAAAAATATTGTGTATTACTTAATAATTTTGATATAAATATGATCAATGTTCGTACCAATATTCGACTGGTTCTGTGAAGAGTAATTTGAATATTTCATCCGTTCCCATTCCTGTAATTTCTCCTGAAATTCAAGACTGAGTTTATTCTGTAGCTCTTCGTAATTCTTTCTGATCTCTTCTTGCAGTTTACGGTTCGATTGAGGGTACGAGAGTTCTTGTTGCAATTTACGTTTTGTTTGTGGATTTGATAGATCGTCTGTAATATAAGTTTTTTCCCCTATATATCGAGATTTATCTATACTTTAATGCTCTTAGAATAACAAGCATATCTATTGATTTGTGTATAAGTAACAAATTTGAACATTTTTGCTGAGAAATATCTTTTGTTGTTTATAAGAGAGTGAAAATGTGTAAAAAATGATATTTCCAGAAAACAACTAATTAGTTTTTTAGTGTACTGTAGCTAAACGCATTATGGTGAATCATTAAGGAACGTGAGAATATTTTTAATTTAGTGTTTTATTAAATACGTATTTATATTTCAATATAATTCAGTTTCGTCATGCGATTCAAAAAAATAGTCTTGTTTTTTATCATCAGACAGAAACACGGTCACACTAAATAATAAATCAAATAAAATTCTAAATTATTTCAAAACATATTTAAAAAAAGTATACAATCTACTTGTAACGTTTAAGACGATGTGTAATCAAATTAATTTGTGTGTCAACTTAATAAATAAATAACGGAAGAGTAAATAATGAAATGTGATTATTATGAATATATTTTCCATATTTCGCCTTATTGTTATCATTTAAGACAATGACGGGGCTTTTCTTTAAGTAAATATCAAAAAAGTTAATATAAATAAATGTAGATTTTATCAATAATCATAAGCGAATGAAAAATAGTCCGTGCAATTTGTGAAATCAGTCGGTGCGAGAATATCGAGTGAAGAAGTGATTTTTGTGGAAAATAGTTCAAATCGACGATGAAAATTATATCTGTTCTTATTTTTTTGTTTGTAGCTCAGGTAGATATTAGAATAGATTTTTATATAATTATTTTTTTACATTGTATGATTATTTCAAGTTAATAGATTTTTTTAAAAAAATATTCATATAATTTTTAAGTCTGTTTTGTACCTAGTAATTATATAATTTAACAATTGAATCTGTATTTTTTTTTAAAAAAAAGCAAAAAAAATCTCATCTTCGAAGCACAACTTTGAAGATTAGATATTTTCTGTTTGCTTCCAGAAAATATTACTATTTTCTTATATATTCTATTAAAAAATCTTTTGAGTTATTTAGGACGCTGATTCATTTATAACAATGGATTTAGTCAGAGTGAAGTTAATCAAAACTAAATATAATTTAGTTACATTGTCATCAAATTAAGAAATATGAAATTTTAATAATCTACTAAAATTATACGATTTTTCAGTTTATTTTTTTGTAAATCAGTGATTAAATTTAATTATGTACCAAAATATTTATTTCTATATTCTGTATTGGTTACAAACCACAAAGAATGGGTTCAAAATCGTTAAAGTTTTTAATAAAATGAATTTATCATGAACGAATGAATTTAATTGAAAATGATTTGATATTCATATTTTTTTTCAAATTATAATTAGGATAAAACCTTAAGAATCGTTTAAAGGGACATTCCAATTCTCTTAAAAAACAGCATCGCCATTGAATTGCATAGAAATAACAAATTAAAATCAATTATTGAACGTTTTTGCTTAGAAACATATTTTGTGGTTTATGAGTGAGTGAAAATGTGCAAAAAAAGCAGTGAATACTTTGAATAGCATTCTCAAAAACCGATTGAATGACTTGCAAGTTGATTAAAAATTGTAAATAATGGGTCGACAGTTGGGAAATTTTTTTAAAAGATGAATAATTTCTTTTATACTCAAATATTTATTTTTTTTAAATTATAATTCGAACAAAATTGGACAAGACTCTAAAGGGAGACCTGATGTAAAAACCATTATCTTCTACAATTAGCTTGTAATATAATTTACGAGTTAACTGGAATATTTTCTATTTCATTATCATATATTTGAACAATTTATCACAAATCTATATTTAAATAAAATCCTTAGGTTACATTTTGTCTGCTTTATACTTCACTATTTTTGATTTTAATATTTCTTTTATAATTATAAAAAAAATAATCTAAACATTTTTATTCCCTGCAAACAATCCTCATTATCAAAATTCAAGTTAAAATTTCTATAATTTATGAATTTATTGGATATATAAATATAATTGTAATCATGAAACGCGATAATAAATTTTCTTGTACTATTTTTAAGTAACAACCTGTCGAGGTTAAATCTCGTTATTTTATAACGAAAAATTGTATTTGAAAGATAAGGAATTTGTATTTTTATTGATAAGACATTGTTAAACAATATTGTAGAATAATTAAATATTGTTATGAAGAATTAATCTGTAATTTTTTTTCTCTCAAAACAGTATTACGAAACGTACCCAAAAATAATAAATAATTGTTCGAGAAATAAGAATTACATTTTAGAACTGTCATTAAATTCAATTTATAAATAAATCATTGCTCATAGACTACAATATGTTCTTTTAAAATGTTACACACAATTAAAATGTTGGAATTTCCATTAAAACGTTTATAAACTGATCGAAATGAATAAGCAATTGTCTTGATGGTGTTCATCCTTTTGGATTATCTGATTGTCTACTCTCCAGTAATAGTTTCAAACGTGTTTCATCTTAAAATAGATTTATGAGACAGTTTCTAATATCTACTTGAAGATGACACATTTTCCCAAACTAGAAGAGAAAAATAGATATCCAGATGATTTAAAAAGATGAAGACAATCAATGGAATCGTGTATAAAAACATACAAACAGGAATAATATTTTAAATGAGTAATTTTTAAACATTCTGAATAGACATTTTTTGAAAGAAAAATATTTGAGATTAAATAATCATTATTTGTTCCAGAGCTGCACTTCATTTAACTATGAAGATTCCCGTCTCGCATCTTTAAATAGCAGATTGAACCAACTCATCCCAGTAAAAAAGAATAGCCCTTTAACTGAAACAAGACAATTTCTACATCATTTAAATACGATAAGGAATGTTATAAACGCCTATAAGAAACTATCCGTGTGCATATCGCAAGAATCTGAAAACATAATACAAGTTGCACAAACGACACTGAAATCTATCTGTTATTGCTCCAAGCCTTATGTGGAAAAGGTTACGACAGAAGTTGTCCCGATTGCTGAAACGGGATATCTGATCATTTCACAAGCGGCGAGAGATGCACTGAGAATGATTTCGGAATGTCTGATACCGAACATATCTCCGGGATGTATCTATGAAAAGATCACCTACATTAAACATATGTTTGAAATGATTGTTACGGAGAATCTTCCAATTGTTAGAGAAGCTGCGAATACAACGATGGAAGCTTTAAGGGATACGTTAAACTGTGCCAGACAACAAGTCGATGCCGCGAAATCAAATTTGGTAGAGATCAATGAAAGTATTCGTTTGTGTATGTCAGCGGAATGATATTTTTTATGTTTTATTTTATGAAATTCGGATTACCTTATTTGTAAATATTGCTCCATAACAATAAAACTACTTTAAATAATCTTGTTGTACTTTTTTAGAGATTACATTTTGTAATTTAATTTAAGAAACTGGAACAATTAGATTAATTCTAACAATTAATTCGAACAAGTTTCGAAACACACTGTATTAACGAAACGACGAACAGATTGTATTAATTATTCACAATATTATTTTCAGCACTGTGATTAAAATCAAATTAAATTAAATTCATTCCTGAAAATCAATTCCTTCTCTCCCTCGTAAAGCAGAAACATTTTTCTAATAAAAGATGGTCAATAATTGATTAATGATAATTTATGAATGATTTTTATATAGACTTCGTACAATAAAAGCATATAAATCGATTAAAAATATTTATAACGTTAAAACATATTTAGAAATATCGAAAAAATCACTAAAAATGACACACAAATCGAAAAATTTGATTTTTCGAGAATATAAAATACTTTTCTACAGACATAAATTATCTGTTAATTTTATGAACTTGATTGATTTTAATAATTAACACTGTGGCTGAATTCACTTCCAGAAATGATCTTACTCTGTCCCGTAAACCATAAACATTTTTTTTTGGTTACAAATGATCAATAATTGATTAATTATGATTGATTATTAAGAGGATTTTTCGCAAAAAGACATAAAAAGATTGATTATTCTTCACTTTATATTTTTTAGTACTAGAATCAAATTCGCTTTCATAAATTATTTTTTCGCACTTCTTCATTAACCACAAACATTTTTTTCTAATCAAAAATTATTAATAATTGATTTCTAAGCATTTATGACTGATTTACATCCGCATTACGATCGTAATTTTATCATTTTAAGATGCAGAAAAATTAGGATTTCAGATCTGAAATAATTCTTTAAATAGGCATAAAACAGACTCAAAAATGATCAATAATCATCTATTGAACACTTTTGATCACGGAAAGTAGTTTATACTTTGTGGAGGAATAAATAAAAAAACTATTTCTGAAGTATGTGAGGTTGTTTAGATAAAAATATAAACTGTGAGGAATATTTTACAAGGTTAACATGTAAATTTAATTTTTTATTTGTGTCTTGTGTCAATTTTCTTGTAAACCGTTTTTATAATTCAAAAAATTTCTTTGTAAAGTATTTTATATAAAAATATAAACGAAAACGGTTAAAGTAAATAATAAAATAAAACATATAGTCCGACCTTTCTTCAAACCGTTTCAATAAAAAAATAAATCGAAATTTTCAAAATTTAAAATCGATATTTGTCTAGGGAATATCATTCGATGAGTGCCCGACAACTTTTTCACAACACATTTAGTACAATGAACGTCATCTGTTTGTTGGTGAATGACTTAATAAGCTCGCAGACAAAGTCAATGCCATCATGTGTTAAAATGTTTAGACTATACAATTCTTCTTAATGGACATCAATTATAGTTTGAAGATATTATTGAACGATGTTTATCATTTAAAATGGTCCGTGGATTCAAAACAAGATATTTTTTTACGATATGTGAACATATGTATCCTCGCACGTGAAAATAAATAAATAATATTGTTCTCAAATTAGATTTTTCTTCACTATGTAATATTTAAGAGTTTAGATAAATCTGTTATTTTTAAATTCGGGATATTATTTTTTTAAAATCCGATAGCTGGAATAAAGTATCCAATATACATCATAGATTAATCTAGTTTATTTTTTTATTAAAGTGGGAAATCGGTTCCAATCAAATATTTACATTTACATTATTTTTTTTCAAAAAATTGAATAAACATTTTTCATAAAAACATTTATCCTCCAGCTTTACAGCTTGTATATTTTTTTAATAACATGTAAATAAACAGTTTATTAATTTAATATGACCGATAATATAAAACAATCGTTTATATCTACCTAATTAGATAAAATAATAATGAAATACGTTTGAAAATTTTACCTTTATTCGTCGCAAATTCTGCACAAGTCGCTATATTTCTCTGTGATACCGAAATTGGTAAAGATGGTGATTGCTCGAAGGTTGGTTTAGGACTCGACTGGATTTCAAGATTTTCTTCATCAGTTTTACTTAAGAATGCTTTTTTCACGAACGTCCAGCGTGAATTTCTTCGTGGTGTATGAGGAGACGTTTCTGTGTCACTGATGGTTTCATCTCTTGATATCTGTTTTAAAAATTGTCCCGTTTAACTACACAAATCGATTTATCTTTAAGACCTTTTAACTGTTGTTAAATTATGAGAGAGACTTAGAATCAGAGATATCACAATTCAGTTGTGTCACTCTAACTAAATTCACATTTACAAATGAATTCCTCGGTCACCCAGCAACCATATTTTTTTCTGATCAAAAATGTTCAATAAATAAATTTTAATACTGTAATGTTTTTGTGAATTTCGATTTCTGTCCATCTGTTATTTATTGTTTTTTTTTGTGAAACCCTGTCTGATTCACTGTCTCAAATTCAAAATCTCTCTTATTCATTCGTGTTTTAAATCTATTTGAAGATGATAAAAGTCGAAACAGTTTGTAGAAGAAACGTACTCAAAACTGGTGACCAGGATTTTAAAAGAAGACTCACGAACAATGGATACTTAAATAAGACAATATAACAAGTAATTTTATCTACAATAAACTGAATTCTTGACTATAATTTTTATTAAAATTTTGTATCATATTTAACACCTAAGATTCGTTATAATTATTGAACTACATGGTGTAGGGGTTCCATGTCTGTTCTTATATTAGACCAAATGATACAACAAAAGAAATTGCATTTATATATATTTTATCATGTTTTCACAATGTAATGTTAACCTAATATCATAACGATATACCCACAGATATTTTTTCTGGTATTTTCTTATCAGTAAACTCGAACGAACATTTACAACGGTCAAGAGAAGTCTTTAAACTATGAACAATGAAAGAATAAAAAATATGATTAACTTACAGTTAAGGACGGCTTTCCAGAATGTTCCTTATCTTTGGCAATGATTTCCTGGTATCTCCATACGACCTCTTGCGGTAAACCTCCGTCATTTGTCGAAGATTTCCTCCATGTACTCTTTGTTTGTTTGTTTTCGCCACCTCGTAAAGACCTCCGTTCCCTCTCTTTACGATCCGACACCGATTCGGTCTTCTTCTGCACACCCTCATAGTTCGTTTGAGGAATGGTCACGGTCAAAGTAGGCGTCTGTCGACTTTCAACCTTCTGTGCCGATTTGACTAGTTCAGTGTTCTGTACTGTAATTTCTTTCGAAACGGTCGGAGGATCGAACACTTCAGGATAATCATTATGTTCGCTTAACACTGAACAAACGTCTGCCGAACTGCCACTTCGGCAACGTTCAACAGGTGTTGACGACTGCGGGTAACTGTATTTGTCTTGTACTGAAAAGTTATCGTCCAGTTTGATACTCGAACGATTCCGTGATTTTCTTAAACTGTCTTTACGCGTTTGTATTATGTCTTTCACTTTGCCCCACGGCGTTTTGTGCAACTTGTTCGGCCAATTTTTTCTGTAGTATATCGTGTCTTCGTCCTAGAATTAAATAAAGTCGTTTCAAACAGAATGTTTCTGAAATAACACGCGTTTACAGATAATTTACTTTATTAAAATGCGAAGACAACTCTCCACCAGATCCAAGTGTTATGTCATCATCGTACGACTTGCTTCGTCTCTGCTGTTCGCGCAAATCTTCTTCGTCCGAGCATGTAGATAGTCTTTGATGTAATAATTTCTCAGAATGACTTGTTTCTCTCGATCGAGCTGAACATATGAAACACCCGTCGTATATAAATGTATAGAGAATTTTCTTTCATATTGTATCTAAATTTATTTTCACAAATTAATTTTCAATCTCTAATATCACACTTTTCCTGACTAAAATATACTTTTTTTTACTTAACGCTCTGATGATAACAAAGCCGCAATTGAAATGCGTATAAACGATTGTCAAAATGTTAATTATTGAACATTTTAATAAGAAGAAATTGATACCATGATTAGTTACAATTTTTCTGTCCTTTACAAATAGTTTTTCGACGACTTCTACAAACTACAAAACAAATCTTGTCAAAAATATTCAATTAATAATTATTTATCACTTTTAAGTATCGTTTATGAGCATTTTGATGCCAGTACTATTATCTTCAGAATACTAAGATTCAGAAATCTAATATTTCTGCATATGTGCGCTCTGATTCATAAAAATTATATCATTGTATCTATAGATGAATTTTTCTGTCGGTTCGCGAACCACAAATATTTTATAAACAAAAATGTTCAATAAATGATTATCGAGCATTTTTGATTCTTACTTATGTGTATTTCGATAGCAATACAAATATCCTCAGAGCACTATGGCACAGAAAAATCAAAATTATCATTCAAACACACATAAGCAACAATCAAAAAAGGTCAATAATCATTTATTGAACATTTTTAATCAGATTTTTTTTATGGTTTATGAAATGAAAAAATGTTCATTTACGAAAGTGAATTTAGCTCTGCTAGAACTATATTGTGAGATTTTCGATGAATTCGAGTTCAAAATTGATATTAAACAAGGTTTATCACATAATAAAGTTCAACTTAAAATCAAATTCATTAAAAATCTTTATGAAAAAGTATCGAAATCCATCAGGATAGCATTAAACATGAACAACGACCAGAAATGAATTCTTTATTTTCCCTACAAATAAAAAAAATCTGATCAGAAATATTCAATAAATCATTTGTGATTGTTGTTCATTCATTTTTAAATAGCGATTTCATCATCTTCAGAGTACAAAAGATCTTAAAAACTACTATCCAGAAGAACAGAATAAGAAGATTAATTATAACACATCAACATGCAAAAAAAATACAAAACTTTATGTGTATTTAATCTGTCAGAAATTATCAATAATCTGATTTTAAATTCATTCAATGATATTTTATTTTAATATTGATTAAACTTAATACATAATGAAGTTATTTTTCTTGCCCTTATGGTGACTATTCTTTGTTCTTGTTTCTCCATTACCGGTTTTATCTTTCGATATCTTCAGAAGTAGATTGAAGATGTCGAAAGATTCAAATTCAGATACATAGGAACGAAACAAATTACAAACTAGTACATTATATTATTTTAATATTTGAAAATGATGTCATTTCCAATAACTGGTATGAAAAGTAAAACATATTTCAAGATAGCATTATGTGCGATAAATTAAAACGTTTATATATATATATATAAATATATAAAAAAAATCTTATCGAATGATAATTTATTTTCTATAGTTTTGGATGTATTGCTTATTTGTTCAATCTCTTGCGTATGTGAAAAATTCATGTAGATTTCATTATAAAACCGTTCGAATTCGACGGGAACGTTGCAAGCCGACTAAACAAATATATAAAACAGAATGGAAATTCAATATCATCAATTAAATGTGTCCGAAATCCCGATTCTCGGAACTAATTCAAATATAACTTCACATTGAACTTCGGCAATTTCCCTGTTACTATCGAGCATGCAGTACACATTGTCAGGAGATTCTTTTCAGTCAGTGACACTCGAATCTAAGAAAACAAACATGTCAGCAGTGAAGTTTATCAATCGATTGTTGGATTGCAGATGGTGACTGTGCACAGAAACCCAGTGAACATTACAACGTGAGTATAACATAGACCAGATCGACTATATCAAACAGTCGAGGCCGGCTTCCGATTGTACATTTCGACGAACATAAAAAAAATCGGATTATTTTTTGGCACGGCTCCAGACACTATTTATAAGCTATTGAAAAATAATACGCGCCGTTCGTGTGTTCGAAAATCTACTCTGTATTTATATGAATTTTTTTTACCTCCTTTTCGACTTTCCACGCGCGTAAACAGAACGATAAACGTGTACGTACTTAATTGTATGGAATATATATATATATATATATATATATATATATATATATATATATATATATATAAACAGCACTGTTTGTTTTTCTTTAATGTAATAAGTGAACTGGAAAACCTTCGACCTATTTTCATGTATATATATATGCGTTTTTAATGGATACTTTGCGAATATTTGTTTAATAGCATCGTTAAAGTCTCTTGTTCTCAATTGACTATGCCAGATTTTTTAATTAATATACACTGGTCGAATGTTTTCGCACGGTTCGGCTTGATATGTTTTTCAATTTGCGGTCCAGTGTTGGATCCTTGCCATGTGGAAGCGTCGATTGATTTGATGTATTATCATTTTAAAATACAATAGTTTTGCGTAACAAATAAACAATATTCACACAGTTTAATAGATAAGTATATGTGGAGAAATATTTCTTTCAATATTTCAAACACATAAATATCACAATGAAAATTTATTATAATTGTACTCATTTATTGTGATATTAAATAGAAATTATATATATATATATATATATATATATATATATATATATATATATATATATGAGATATTACTATCTGTCTGTATATATCATGAAAAATTTAAACATAAAAAATATTTCGATTCTGTTTATAATTTCGGAAATGAATGATCGCAGACGTTAACAACAACAAATACAAACCGAATTTTATTGCATAAATAATATAATAAATGTTTAATTTATTAAGAACATAAATTAATACATTTTTCCGAATATGATCTGATAAAATATGTTCAATATATGAATCAAACATTATGATCTGACAAGGAATGTCACCTTTAACATTTCTGTCTGAATTTACAGAATTTAATGTTTTTTCTCGTTCTATCGATAAAAGGAAATGTTCAGATTACTATCAATTATATATTAATTCTCATTTTATTTTATTATAGAATTATTTTCTAAATTCATAGCAAAGCCGAAGTGTAATGAAATAAGTTGAAATAAGTTCATATCAGAAAAATTGGTAATATTGTTTTCTTATTTTCGCTCTTTCATTATCAATATACACTTTTTCTGATCAAAAATGTTCAATAATTGATCAAAATAAATTTGTTTGAAAATATAAATTAAAAATTTGAATTTAAATAAATTTGTTGATGAAATAAAAAAAATATTTTGTTCAATTTTCTACATGATTCTTTTCTCTATCCAACAATGAGCAATGTTACACAATTTGCCATTTGATTAAAAAAAATAACGTTCTTTTGAAATCAACTTCAGCTTTCTTGTCAGGGTCGGTTTAATAATTTCCATTCCTCAAAAAATCGACCTTTAATTTATATTTACATTTCTGGAAATTAGACTAACATGAGGGGTGGTTAAGTACAAAGATCCGTTATTTTTTTAAAGAATTTGTTAACAAAAATATTGTCATAAAAAGCAGCGTTCGCTTGACTAAATTATCTAAGCCCAGACACATGTCATTTGTTCCATAAGAAGTTTAATTACTAATAAATAAAAAGTCACATTGATTAGTTATATATATATATATATATATATATATATATATATATGTTAATTTTAATTAAAATACATATAATTCTTAACTGATATTCTACTATTATAATCTTAAGAATCGATTAACAATTATTACAAGTAAAACTTGACAGAATTCCAATTAAAAAAAATGTTTTTAAAAGTATTCATGGTAAAAAAATTGAACCATTTCCAAATATCGTTCTCTGTTTATATTTTGTAATAAGTAAGGACGAAATGAATGATGTAAAATCATTTGATGCCAAATTATTGTCTCGAATTTGAAGTACATTGTTTCAGCTGTCATATTCGTACAACATTGTTGCCAAAGTATATCTATTTTCATTCTTAATTTATCTTTGATAAAACAAAATTATTAAATTAATTTATTAATCGTTATAGAGATAAGAATTGTTGAAAATTTTATAATAATCAGTTTTGATTTGATTTAAAATTAATCTCTGCGAGAAGAATTATTGAACCTGTGTTAACTTTTTTTAATCTTTTATATTTTTTCAAGACTTTCAAGGGAAGTATATAAAAACTTATTTTAAATAACCAGTGATTCATTATTAATCTGGTGGTGTTATGTCCAGAATAAAAAAGGTGTTCTGAGATTTATATTTTTCAAAAAAATATTTTTTTAAACACCTTACTTTACTTTTGAACATAAAAATATTCAATTGATGTATTCTAAATGTCTGTACGTATAAAAAATAAAACATTGAACCTGAATGTTCAAATAATAGTTACTTTATATTATTCAAAGGTTTACATTCTTGATTACTTCAGATTATATATTCTTGATAAAACAAATTTAGAATATTATGACCGTTTTAATTTTTAAACTTCAAATTCTCACACATAGAAGAAAACAAAGTTTTTTTATCATAAATAACAGCGATATGAGAATCAGACTAAAGTGTTTTTATAAATATTGAACCTTTTATGTAATGTTGGGACTTTCAAGATTCATAAACAAGAAATTACATTAAATAACCAATAACTATTCATTCATTCCAGGGGACTTACGTCCAAAAAAAATACACTGCTGTATAATTTACATATTTTTCGAAAAAATCTATTTCTTGTGCTTTCTAATACTTTTTTTTATAATGAAAAAGACATTAATAAGAATTGACTTTGATAGGATAATGTACTGACCTCTCATTAATTATGTATACTAAATCTAGTAAATAGAAATGAATGATATGGTTTTAACAACTTTCCACACAAAGAACATTTTTTTTAAAAAAAATATCGAATCCATAACCTATTTTCACATAAATCGATCAAAGAATAATCTTATTAACTACTATTTTTTCTAAGTACATTACTTTAATTTGATGATTTAAACCATTAGATACTTGATAAAATTATAGAGGATTAAGTCAGCATACAAATCATAATTTTTGCACAAGACTGTTTATCATTAATCTTCGTTTAAAAGTTAATATAAAACATACAAATATTTTCAAAGATATTTTAGACAGTTTAGGATTTTCTTCGCAACCAAAGTAATATAACAAGTAGAGAAAACTATTCCAAATATTTACATAAAAAATCCTTTTTTTTAATATTTATATCTTCTATAAATAAGATTAAGTATTAATTTGATTACGAATATTAATATAAAACTGGTGCGCCATTGACGATAGGACCTTGAATAAATATAATGAGATTTTATGTAACATTTTTCTAAATAGAAATTATTTTCTATGGAATGAAATATTATATATATATATATATATATATATATATATATGTATGTCTAAACCAAGATCGTTAGAAAAATATACGAATGCACAGTTGGCACCTAATTCAGCTGATAGCTTGGCATTTTTTTCTCTAAATCTAAACTTCAAAAGATTTGTGCTTTCCTGCAATGAATAGATGCTATTTTTAAAAACACCTTCCGCGTTCGCCACATAAATAACCAGTGTGTACAGTCACGTGGTGTTAATTTAATGATCATCAACGCACGTGTTTGTCCAGTGAAAGTGACACTCATGAATTTAAAATACAATCTTTTGTATTCAATTAAATGCGAATAAAGATTTCAGTCTGAAAATGTTTAATGGGTTACGCGTACAGCGCAGTTTTGCAGCAAAACGGTTCGAATAAGAAATGAAAAATGCAGTTTTTGGTTTAAGGTCGATGACCTTGTTCACTAAGAACACAATACACACACAGATATATATATATATATATATATATAGGATGATTCAATTTAGGCTTCCACATGAAAGTATTAAAAAAAATGCAAAAATGACATGATTTTTTTTATTTTTTTTAGTACTTTCATGTAAAACCCTAAATTTAATCACCTATATATATATATATATATATATATATATATAATTATATCATTTTCATTGTTAACGCTTACTATTTTATAATTTCTTTTTTCATAAGTAAAAATAAAATATAAAAAATTAAACGAGTCTATTTAATTTAATTTGAAAATCTGCATTAAATAAATGATAAAATATTTCTAGTCTATTTAGAAACAGTTCTCTACTTAAAAAAGATTCCAGATTAAATTGTGTTATTAGCAAAATTATGATTTCAAACAAACTATTAAGACTGATAACATCTGTGGATTATTCCTTCTTTAACATCTTATAACAATTTGAATTACTGACATTATTTATTCAATAAACCATCAAACATATCTGCAATATCATCAATAATTCTAAATCGTCTTGAATGAAATAGTATCTCATTACTTTCAATTGGCAGTTGGACGAAGCCTTTTGGCAAATGTTCATTGAAGGATATTATTATAAGTTTGATGTTTACGATTACACCGTTGAACTACATAACACATTACTTTCTTGTTGATTCGTGAAATCTCTACATTACATAAATGTATAAAAAATGTGTTTAGTGAATTAATTAAAATGGAAAATAGAACGATTTTAATTTAATGCGAAGAAGAATATTGTAAGAAAAATAAACATTCTTTTAAAATTTACATTTTTAGAGTAGTTCTTTTTACTTCAGGCATGAAAACCTCATGAGGCGACTGTGTAATCATTGATTATTTGATATCAGGATATTTTGCGAGGAGGAGGACGGATTTTAACTACATATTATTTTCTAGTTGATCCGTAAAATCTCTATATTATATAAATGTTTTAAAAAAGTATTTACCTTTTGTTTAGTAAATTAATTAAAATGAAAAATGAAACAATTTAAAATTTAGGATGAAAAAGAATAACATAAAAAAAGTAAAATGGATAATTTTAAAATTGAAAATTCTAGAACAATTCTTTTACTTCAGACAGAGAAATCTCATGAGGTGAATATGAATTCATTGATTATTTAATATCAGTGTTTAGGGGAGGGAAGGCTTGAAAGTCCCGACAGTTCATAAAAAGTTCAAAGTATCATTCTCAATTCTTTTTTAATTGTGTGTTATTATTAGATTTTATCTCATTGTTTGTTAATTATATTTACATTTTATTATAATTACATCTGTCCTGTTACACATATTATTGATGTATTTTTCTATTTTATTAATTTCATTTAATTAATAAAATTATTTTTTTAATTAATAAAATTAATTTTTCTATTTTTTAAGTTAATTTTATAACACTATTTGTTTTATATTATATTTAAAAAAAATAAACAACATATGCATAGAGGATAATTCTTTTTCAATGCTTTTATCATTCTACATCACAATACATGAAAATTAGATTAGACAAATGGATGCATTTGTCTAATCTAATTTTCATTTTTATATTTCAATTGTGTATTTTTATATATTTTCCTCCAAATCTATAATCACAATTTATTTTTGGTAATGTAATTAAATTTACTTTCAACAATGAATTGCTGAAAGCCCATCTTCTGTACTTTATCTACCCATGTTACTGAAAGTAGAATATTTTTAACTATTTATTCGTTTTAGAATTCTTCTAACTCTTTATAAAATAAATACATTTTCTATGTTTTACTACTATACTTTAGCTCTTTAATGAAGATCAGAAAAAAGAGAGTATGAAAAATTCATTTCTGAAAGTGTATTTAATAGCAATTCTAAAAACTATTACAAACAAAAAATTTTTAATAAAAAAAATCACTGAACTGTTATTTTACGAATCCTTGACCAGTCGAATCTCAACTTAAAGCTTGAATATCAATAGAGTTTTCCATATTATCATAAATTTTAATTCTAGAGAGATCGATAGCTCGATGCTCTTCTTAACCAGTTTTCTCAATCTTTCAGGCATTTATAAATACGGAAATATACATTATTTTTGTATTGATTAAATATAACACTTTTTAAAAAAATTACAAAAAATGTTTGTGGGTAAATATATATTTGGTACAAGACAGTTCTGATACTGTGGTTAAAATCACTGTCACAAATGATTTTTCTAGTCCACAAACAATCAAATTTTATTTTATCTGATCAGATTTTTCTATTCCTTGTTGCTTTGAAGATGATAGCATCGCCAACAAAAAGCGTATAAGCAAGAATAAAAAATGATCAGTAATGATTTATTGAGCATTTTCGATTGAGACAACTTTTTGAAGTGTGAAAAAAGAATTCATTTAGGAAAAAAATACATATTTTTGTTTTAGTTTGGTGCACAAATAAAGTGTTTACAGGTGAATTACGATTCCAGGAAAGAAATTTTAATTTATAGTATTGGGAATAAGGAAAATTCAGCTAAAGATCGTTTGATTTATGTCCATTGTTTTGGAAATAATTAGATGATAACAGATTTTCTGTATTGTTATTATTATAAATGTTTGATTTATATTTAGAATACACTCGTGATCCAACTTGGATTAAATGAAAGAAACAGAACAAATAATGTAATAAAAATCTTTAAAATGATATAATTAAGTAAGGTCACGTCGAAAAAGCTCCACCAGCTTACAAATAGCATTTTATGTAAGCATCCACGCAAACAAACAAACATAAAGTGATTTCAACACGGATCGAACGAAATTCTGTAGAGAAATGTTTATTATTGAATGACATACGGCGAGCTCGTAACTGAAAAAAAAATATGAAAACCCCGTTTTTTGCTGTTTATTTATTCTCGACGGCATGTTTTCGCGTCCGAGCCGGTAAATGTGTGCTATCATTCGTCGCTTAATACGCACGGACCTCTGAACATTTTTCACAGATTTTAAATTCGTTCGCGGTCAATGGTTGCGTTATTAACGTCACTGGAGAAAAATTAATGTAAATGTTTTTCTGAACGGAATATGTATATTAATTTTGAACGTACGCTTCCGAAAATCTATCGGTGATGTTTCGGATTAGAAAATGTATTTATCAGAAAGTCATCGAAACGGGAATCTTGTAAATGCGTGGTAGCATTTGAAGAAAAAATTGGTATCAAAAGTATTAATTTAATTCTTGGCGATTTGTAGAAGCAAATTAGTTATTCATGTTTGGGAAAAAGTAGATTTTTTATTTAAAAATCAGTCATTTTTAACGTTAGATATGTTTAAGGCAGTAGCCTGATTTCGTACCTAACAAAAATGTTCAATAATTTTTTTATATTCTTCGTTTTCTTTCAATACTAGTAAAACTTTTAGGTTTTTATTGATTTTATTGATTCTATTAAAAATACATCAATCAGTTTTTCAAAATTTTTCATTAAGTTTTTTTTTATTAATTATCACATTCCGGATAGCACATCTTTTATGCTGATTCTTTCTGAATTTTAACAAAAACTTAGAAAGAATACATACGCATGATAATATTAGATGTACAAATTACTACAATTGTAAAATTGTACAATTACTAAAATCATTCTATTCATACTATAAATCATTCTCCATGTATCTTTGAATACAATTTTGACAATAGTTGAAGATACAAGAGAATGAAAAAAAGTATTCAGAACTGTAGTTAATAAATATTACATGATAGACAGCATATTGTATTAATATCTGAATTTTGATAAAAAATTGAACAGAAAGAAAACAGATCCAGCAAATTCTTCAATTTCTAGGACTCACTATATGTAAAAAGAGAGAAAATTGCTCTAATACAAGAAAAATCTGTTTGAAATAAAAGACATGATAAACCGCCACAATTATAAAAGGCCGTCACTAAAATCGTTCTTCGCAAGCTTTTGAGTTTGTTCATGAAAAAAATCGAAGACAGAGTTAGGCGGAAGAAAATTAGTAAGGACAGAGTACCGAACAATGTTCCTGTTTAATCACAATGCATTTTATAAGATGTTATGATGATGAAAGGAAAAATATTGTTCGATAATAAATACTAAAATTCTAATATAAAAAAAATCTGTTCGAAATAGAAGACATGACAAACCACCACAAATAAAAAGACCATTACTGAAACCATTCTTCATAAAACTTTGAATGCAATTATGAAGAGTTGAAGACGGAGTTGAGTGGAAGAAAATTATTAAGGACATAGTACCGAACAATGTCTTTATCTAATCATAATTCATTCCATAAGATGCTATGACGATGGAAGAAGAATTATTGTATGACAATAAATATTAAAATAGATTTTTTTAAATTTTAATAGTACGTGAATCCTCATCAGAATTATAACAATATTAAAATTTCCTTTAATAACGCAACAGGATTTTCAGAATGATCGAATCTCTGTATTAAATTCATAAACGTTTACTAAATATCCATCTATTTAATTTCACATAAAATGACACTCGTTTTTCTGTTTTTAATAATTTTATGTTCACATTTTTCCTAATAATATTATTATTTATATTTATTGTTGCTTATCAGTTTCATTTTAACTATCGACCGTTTCTTTTTCAAACATCAAACAAGTAGATTTATTAAAAAATAATATCTTCACAAATACTAAATTATAAAATTTTAAATAATGTTATTATTTATTCACGAGCTAAATAAAAAACATAAACTGTACAAATCTACTACACTTACCTTTCTGAAATTATGTAAAAAGCGGCAAGAAAAAAAAATTGATAATGTTATTAAATAAGATTTAATATCAATATTTAATGAAATGAATCAATTAATAGAATTATTCATACTCGAATAAATTCTTTATTTGCCTAATGGTTCGAAACATATTTGCTTGTTCATTCGTGAATTAAATACTTTTGAAAAAGCATTAAAAATATTACTTTTTTTTTTAAAAAAAAACATGATATAAAGTTACTAAATGTTATACTTGAATACATAAATAGTTTTGTATATAAGTGAAATTTGTTAAACAAACATTTCATTGCATTTCTTGTCGAATTCAAAAGAAATAATTTTAAACATTCCTGTCGTGAAACTTTTAACACTCCGAACCGAAAGAACATATTCGACGTGTTATTTTTATAAAAGGAATGCAGTTGTATCCGAATTAGGAAACGGATTTCGTTCGTTTCTACTCAGACATTTATTTAGCATGAGATGATTAACACTTTGTATAAAAAAAACGACTGATTTATCATTCCATTTCTAAACATAATACAGATTTAACTATGAATTGTAAAAGAGTTTTTTGTTTGTTTTGATTTGAACATTTTTCTGTCATTACGCGCTCAGCACTTTGAACCGAAAATAGTAGATTTTATTTTAGGACACTGTATGTTTTTGTCTACTAACTGTAATATCAAATATTGTTTTCAGTTATTTTGAAGTCTATTTGGCAGTATAAAAGTATTTTCAGCCGTCTTATTTCATAATGAGCGTACTTGGAATCAAGTAAAAATCTTGGAATAAATTATTTATTTGCTTAATAGAAAGAACGCATATTTTTTCGATCTTAAGCAATAAAAAGATAAAGATAATCGAGTGATTTTAAACAGACATTCTTTAAAATACTAACAAGACAATTAAATACGACATGAGTATTGTTTAAACTGTTGTTGAGGCAGATCTTTAATCAAATCTGAATGATTGAATTGTTAATTTCTACGAATAACTTTTTAAAAATGATCTAAAAAAAGGACATCATACCTAAACCTTCTTCAGTGGTATTAACATCTTCAATGGAAGATGCTGATGATAATGATCCAGGTGTAGCAGGTACCGATAAATCAACAGAAGGTGAAACGGAATTCTGGTTTCCTCCTAAAGTTAATCCATGCGAGGATTGACCACTTAAAACTGAATCAGCTGGACTAACACCGCCACTCGATGATCCATGACATCCGACAATGGACGGCACTCTTAAATACCTAGCAACTTCATTATTTGTCGGTAACATACCACCAATACCACTGTCTTGAGATTTAGCACCGGGTAGTGTTGTTCCATTGACAGTCGGCGACGCTTTCTCCCATTTGAACGCAGCTTTCACTTTCGTCCATTTTGAAACTTTCGACGGTTTACCAAGACTCGAACTCTCTAAAGCGACACCGGTAGATGCCCTTCGTGGTTTTGTATCGAAGTACGGTATTCTCAGATATCCTTCAGAGTAACTCGACTCTTCGGCCGGCGTTATTTCGTCGATAGCAACACTGCTACTTCTGTCTCTACCTCTTCTCAATATCGACTGTCTGAATCTCGAATGGGGTCCTCCTGAAGATTTCAGTTTTAGATTTCTTTTATTGCTCGCGTTTCTTCCAGCGGCTAGCATAGTGTCTAGGAGACTCTCAGCGTATACAGGATCTGATTCAAGATCTTGAAACATTAATCGTTCATCGCTGTTCATGAAATCGTGTTCGACACGCATATGCATCTCTTGCAACATTTTGAAATGTTCCAAGTCTCGTACGCGTTTCTGTAACCTGGAGTTCTGTTCGCGGAGATTCAACAGTTGTTCCATCAGCTTGTACAGTTTGTCGAGATGATCGAAAGCGTCCTCGGTCGCGACGACTTGTGAGAACACTGAGTTCGTTCTCGCGAGTAACGGGTTTTTACTGTTCGAACTGCTCGAATCCGTCTTCGAACCTTGCTGGTATCCGGTGGATAGAGACGAAAGATATTCGAGGAACTCGATCTCTTTCAGTATCGTTTCCTGTCCAGTGTCTTTATTTGAAACATCGGTTGTTTGTTTTTGATACGATTCTTCGTACAAGGTTGCGTTTTCGGCGCCGGTCGTCGAAACGGAAAGTGTTGGATCTGGAGGAGGTGTTGGTAAACGTAAATTATGTAATCGTTTTAAATCGGACCTGTCGTGTTTTCTTATCTGTTGTGGAACGTGTCCAATGTCGATTGAATTCGAAGGAGACACATTCGATTCTTTACTCATTTTGGCAGTGGGTGTGTGCGTTTGTGTGTGTGTGTGTGTTTTTTTTTAAAAAAAAGAAACAAATAATTACTGAACACTTATATTTTCAGAAAACCGCTCCTGCTTTCACTGTAACTGATCTCTGAAATATCACATACTGTCCGCAGAACAATCAAACACCGTACAACTTTTCACACTATTGTTTAGGCGAGCGGTACAGGACCGAACAGTGTTCTGAAGTCGTGGACCTTTCAGTCGGAAAACCGAATCGACTGTCAGCGTATGTCGTAAAAAATCACGACGTGCAGCATGTAGAGAAATACCGATCGTGTAGTATGCGAGTTATGTTCTTTCATGCTCAGTCTATGTGCTCGGCTGCACTGGGAGGCTACTTTGAAACGTTCGTGTGTGCTGTTCAGTCGTTCCTGGCACGCGTCCAAAGCGTCACAAATACATTCCCGCGCGCTACACTCGCGCCAGTGTGTTCATCCCGCGGGATTTTATAATGTGTGTGCGTGTACGGGATACTGTACGACCAGCATGATACAACGAAAACATTGAGAATGTCGTAGGTGTTTATTGTCCATAGATTTAATTGATTTATTAAGAGAATGGGAATATAGACACAGTCGAATCCAATTGATAATTTGAAAGAGATGCAATGTATTTTTGTGTATAATTTCTCTAAATCTGAATCACAACACGAATGGTCAACTCTGTAATAAGAAACAAGTCTTAAAAAAATTATATAATCTGTATCTAACATTCATGCGTCCTTCATCTATGATCACTTTAATATTTCGGTTTTTTCAGAACTCATCTTTTGAAATATCTCCATGCTTTCCCACTACAATTATAAAAAATATATTTTCGTCATTTATTATACTGTTTAATTAATTGTTTATACATTAATACACTATTATACATATATATATATATATATATATATATATATATATATATATATATATATATATATATCACCGTGATTTTTATTTTAATCATCACTCAGAAAATGATAATATTTAAAAGAACCATTTGTGAAACAGTTTATTCATGTCATAGTTTTATTTGTTTGTTTTGAAATCATTTTTCAATAAATCCAGAAAAATTCAAATTAAAATCTTAATTCTATGCCAAGTTTTCGGTATATAATAAAATATATTATACTTTTCCTACAAATTCTTCGTATTTAAGCTCTTGTAAAGACAATCCAATATTCTTACATGCTCTCAGAATTCGTGAAACAATCCTATCTGAAGAAAAAAAACTAAATACTCTAAGTATTTTGTGGAAAACATAGAAAACTGTAAAAAGTTTTTATAAAATATTTTATTTGTGAATATTGTGGATTTTTTAGAATGATTAGATTCTTGATTTTATCCCTTAATTTCATTCTTTATTCGTTAACACTTAATAACTGTAGAATGAGGGATCTAGCAAAAGACAGACTTTCTCATAGCTGAAAATGAGCTTCGAATTACACAAAATACAATTATAAGAAATTATTTTAACACCTCTATTATATAAACAGGATAAAGGTGTATATCTGTCTGATTATTTTTATGTGTTTACCAAAGATATAAAAAAAGAGAACGATACAGATTGACTATTTGACAGATGAATGAAAATCAAGAAATCAGGAATTTTATCTTTGAGAGATAGAAAAGTAAAGAAATTAAATGTTTATATTTAAATAATGTAATTTTTTAAAAGTGTTATTCCTTTATCACTTAAATATTTTATGTGGGAGCAAATATGACTTCAATTTTGATATGTACAGAAAACCAATTTCGAAAAATTCACAAAAGTTGTTTCAAATATGATAAAGTTGTATTTTATTTCCAGTGTAAAGAAAATCGTTATCTGAAGATTTTCAGGATCACATATTATGATTCTGACGGTGATATCTTAAAATTCGAGCTGATGAGCTCGAGAAGGCGGTTCGGAATTCAATAGATTTTTTATTTTAGTTCGAAATTGTTAACAGATGTGTTTGCGTTTAAGATTATGAAATCAGTGGCAGAATAACTCTGAATAATTCTCAATAAAATAAAAATATAAAATTCCAAGCATTTAAATTGTTCAATAAATGCTTAATTATTATTTGTAGACAATTCGATGACAGTGCTGTTATTCTCAGAGCGTTAATATATAGAAAAATGGTTTGTAAAGTGAGAAACAAATTCATTTGCAAAAGTGAATTCAATCACAAGGCCAGAACGATATTGTGATGAATAAAATGTTTGTAAAAAATACAACTGAATACAAATAATTACACAATTTATCATTTGAATTGTTAAAGAGTATAAATTTGATGTTTATATTAAATCTTTTTATGGATTATATTTCATTCTTAAAAGAACAGAAAAATTCAAAATAACCAATTTTAATAGTCAAATATTTTCTTATAAAATCATATTTCTAACACAACTTTATATTGTTTATTCTATATTGGAAATATTTTTTCTATTCAATGTCTACTAATCAGATCATCATGTTTTGCCAATTGATTAAGACTCAAAGAAGTTATTCCTGTCCCACACATACAAATTTTTCTCAAGCTATATTTATAGGTGTGTATGTATGTATGTGTATATATATATATATATATATATATATATATATATATATATCATATACATTGGCTCATTGTATTGACAGCTCTAGACCGTTTTCATTGCGAATTTATTTACCTCTCAGTGGCGTATCCAGTAACCAGTCGCAATAAATTCGATAAACCCTAATAATTTATCTAATAAAATACACCCGGCACACTTCCCGATTCACCATCAAACATTATCGTAACCTTGGCACTGTATAAATATTTTTAGAGCGATTCAGATATCATGTTTGCAAGATACAGGCCCGCATGTTTGTGTATACGTTTCTATTAATTTCTAATAACTTCGCCATCTGTATTAGTGTGAGTTGTCAGTCATCCCGGACGTAAAAAGGACGTGCCGATTTATTTTTTTAATAAAACATATTTTTTTCATTTTATTTGAAAAACACTTTCAAGCCGATTACCCTACTTGTTTTCGCGTCGAACGCGTGTTATGCTTTTTTATGAAAATGTCTTAAAATGTTTTCGTTTTAAACGTGTATGAAATATGTGGTCAGTTTATGAAGCGCACATGGAAATTTTGAAGTGGTTTTGTGCACGACCGGACTCTGGATGAAAGACTTTTGTATTATGTAAGGTATTAAGAAGGAATTGCGTTCGTTTTTTATAGAATATATATATATATATATATATATATATATATATTGTGCAATAAGAGATGTTTATATTCATAGAGAGTCAAATTCATGGTATACCTTTGGTTATATTTTTTATATCTTTCATGTAAGTTTACAAATATGCTGTTATTGAAAATGTATGTCTTTAAAATTATAATTGTATATTTTTATACCTACGATCCTATTGATACGTCATACTGATTGTTTTTATATATATATATATGCCACAGCACAAATATAAAAAATGTAGTATTACTTCTGTGGCGACCAGCCCTATTTTATAAAACCAGCAACCTGTTATTACTTAAGAAATGACATAACCGGCTGCGAAAGTGTTAATAAATAAAAGAATAAAAGAAGAAGCCACAGATAAAGCAAGCCTATATTTAATTTCTAATTATAGAAAATATTCACTCAATCTAAAATAATATTAAAAAATTATTCGAAAGGAAATTATGGCAGAATTTTAGAATAGAACGCAAGACATGAACTTAAATATCATTAACACCTTACTACTCGTGTCATGTAGTGATCTATCAGTCATCTGATAGAAATGGAACAACAGAACGAACACGTTTTAAATATTATAAACAACAGAAAATCCTTCCATCACTTTGACAGACATTCACTTTAATACACAAATATTAATCTGTTAAAACTACCACCCTCGCCTAAACATCTACATTTTTTTGCACGTTAGCAATAAAACTAATGTCGAGATGATTATAAATAGTCCCAGTAGTGTAGCCATACCCTAAAATAACTGAAATAATAATAAACGTACATATGTGTATACATATATATATATATATATATATATATATATATATATAAATGTATGTAAATGAATTGTTTCTAATATAAATCATATCATGTTTCTAAAACACAATGAACAATGACGCACGAATTTATTTTCACATAAATTCACAGCGTTGGCAAATAAACGAAATTGCACTAAATTCCAGCCAGTGGTGAATACGCCCAGAATGAGTTTCTTTTTATTCATCATTGAACGCTTGTATCGAAATCGGTTTTATGTTCGAAACGAATCCGTTACATATTTGATTAACGGCGAGCTTTTAATAAACGCAATGGACAAACAAGTGGATAAGAAATGTATTTATTTTCGTTACGGGTGACGATTATTTCGGGCTGAGATTTTTTCATCACGTTTCTGTAAAATAGTTACACCTTAGATTTACAAACAGTATTAGTAACTTGTACTAGAAATGTAATTTCTATACTAATTTCATTGCAACATGCAGTATTGAAAATTTTACTACCTCAATTTTCCACTTTCGACCATTGTTTTATTGTCAGTAATTTGAAAGCAAATTAAGGAACGATAATTGATTGATTGAATGATATTCCAACAAACCGAGTCGTATTCAATCGCAACCACAAAAAATGTTTTCAAGAAGAAATATTTATCATGAAAAAACAGTATTAGAGCAAGTAAAGTTCAGATATAACAGGTTAACTAATGTAAAACACTGAAGAAATACATTCCAGAAAAATCAATAGAAGATATATTTTAATTATTGTATTAAATAAAAATCTGACCAAAGATTTTTTTTGAACTATAAAATGATTGAGAATTATTGAATTATAAATTATAATTCATTTAATAGTGTGAATTATAGAGAAAACGTGGATACATCTTTGAATTTATTATAAAAATACTATAAAGAATACCTAATTTGAATCATATGATAGCAAAAAATAGTTTATTTCCTCTCGAGAATAATAAGATATTTCAAAGTTTTGATTTACATTCTGAACTAACTTTCTGTACGAATCTGTGGTACGTTTAAAAATAACAAAGATTTTTTTCATGATCTATAAATACGATGCAAACAATCTGTATAAATACAATAAAACGGACTGCTGAACTATAAAACTAACAAGAGAAATATGAGTAATATCTGGATTGATGAGACATAAACAATGATTAAAAACACGGTGACCCAGTTCTGTGCATCATTTTTCGTGCACATTCGTCGGAAAAAATAAACCGTATTAAAAATAGATCAGTGTGTGTGTGAGAGCAACGTCGAGGAGAATGATCTGTGTGACAAGCGAACGGTTCGAATGCCATTCATGCTTTTATAATTTCCTGAATAGTTTTATGTAAATTTTCTATCAATATATATGGCACGTACATTAATCGGATCGCTATTTTCGAAAGGCGTGCTATATTTTTTTTAATTGATATGTCAGGATTGTAGAAATGTATAAGAAAAAACGTCGTTGATGGAGTTCAGTTGTCAAAAAAAGTCTGTGTATTTATTTAAGTCTATTTTAGAACGTTTTTATAACAAATGCATAACTGTTTTTGAGTTTTCAGCCTGTGGTATTTTGTTTTCCGAACCGAAAATGATCGACAGTGAGAAAAATATGCATGTCTAAAAAGATTCAGTATGTAATTTTTAAATATGACTTTTCTTGAAATTAGTTTAAAAATATATATCCAATATGAAAATAATCGAATTAACAGAATTATTAAATTTTACAAATATTTACAGAAGCATTCTTAAATTTAATTTTCTACGGAATTGGTTCATCTGTTCGGTCTTTTCTTTTTGTATTCATTTATTTAGATTTCATCCAAAAATAACTATTATGGTGTTTTCTCGAAAGACTTGAAAAAGTTTATGTGTATACAATTATTTCAAATTCTTGATCGTTCCCAGAAAACCACGACACGGAAAGACAAGCACGGAAAAAAACACATAAAAAGAATCAATATCTTGCTAGTTCTTTTTAAATAATTGTACAATTTATAGAACAGGAATATAAGAAGGCATTTATATATCAAACCTAATAGATTGTAAACACACGATTATATTGACAATATAAATAATACAATCGAAATAATAACAATCTTGAATAAATGATGTAAAAATAAATATTATAAAAAAAATTGTATAAACAACTCAAGAAGAAGAAAAGAAGTAAAAGCTGATAATAGGGATAGAAGAATTCCCAGTGTCAACGCCAATGGAGAATAAGTATACAGAAGAAAATCATTTCTTAACACCAAATAACACAAATCTAAAAAAAATTGAATTAGCCTTTACTATCTATAAACTATTAATGAAGAACAGGCACTTACTGATCGTAAATCAACAGAACAATGTATCAACAGGATCAAAGGTATAAAAAATTCAGTTATAATCATAACTGAATAGAAGTTGAATATAAATTTATTGTCTGTACTCCAAATTAAGAAGACTTAAGCTCTTTTTACTAAAAACCATCGAATTAATTTCATAATTTATAACAGATATTTATTGATATGGAAAAGTATATAAAACTAGATCGATTACTTCTCAGATCAGTTTTAACACATTTCTAATAATAAACGAAAAAAAAATGAGTCCCATTAATAAAATATTTCCCTACTCTGTACCCGATAAAATGTCCACGTCATTTACCAGACATTGATTTGTTACAGCATATATTATGTATAAAATATTATAAACAGTTTACAGAACGCATAAAGACAGTCCTTTGATCATTTTTAATAAAAAAGTACTCGGCGAGACTTGCTGTTTTTTTCAATTCATGTTGTTTTATAATATATCTATTACTGTTGTTTTGACACGAAACGTAAATTTTATTAATGGCCACTTTCTGGTATTAAAGCTGTAGATTACTTTCAGTTTTTAACGAGTGATTATTTTATATTTCTGTACGCCAACTGGTAGGTTAAAGTTGAACACAGACAACGATGTTACTTTAAATTTAATTTATTTAGTGTAGAGTAATGCATTTTGTGAAAAAAATCACTTTCATCTCGGTTTAATAAAAAGATATATTTTCAGATAAAAATTGAGTTCTTTAATAAAAACTGTACAGTAAAATGTCGATTCTGTAATCACGTTTTAGACTTTTATAGAAACATATGTACACTACTATTAAGACTTTTCTCTCTATAATTAAAAATCAGTCCCGTGCACACTTCTTGGAAATTTTATTCGTGTTCTGATTGGTTGATGGATATCGCATGGTCTCTTTTCTGATTGGTTTACATCAGTCACATATATGTAGCTCTCTCACGGTGTACAACGAGAGGATATACGATTTCAGTACAAAATTGATAAGAAATGTATTCAAAATATTATATTCACTAAAGCTTTAGAGTAAAAAAATTGTTACACATTTAAAGATTGTATTTTGTTGTTAATTTTTATACTTTTCTGATAAAAATTTTACGACTCATATTTTACAATTAATTTGCTAATTTTTGTTATTTGTAATGGGAGAACGAACGTTAGCTAGCGAGGGGCGAGGCCTCACGGAGACCGGCGAGCGTAGCAAGTTGGAAAAATCTATATAAATATAGATTATATCTACAATATAATCTATTTAATTTTATGACTGAAAATATCGGAAGTATGTATAATATTTCATAAGAAAAAGTAGTATAATCTAAGGATAAGATTGAGGATAAAGTTAGGGTTAAAATAAAACATATAGTAATTTGTTATCTTTTTTTAATAATGATTTAATTCTGAAAAAAAATAACTCAACAGTTTTATAACAATATATTCGGTATGTTTAAGTATCGAATTACAAATTCCAAGTTTTTCACACATATTCATTCATACAGCGAAACTATTTAAAAGCCTAATACCTAGAAGCAATGAAACCAATAATAAAAAGTTTATAATCGGCATTTTCATTGAACACAAAATCATCCGTTTGATTTATTTCCCAGAATTCGACATTTTATTATGATTAACTTAACATAAACTCAAAGTAAAAAAGTGTTAACACAAATATCTACAAACAAAATTCCAGAGATATATGTGCATTCACATCTGAATTCGTCTCCCTTATTCCAGTTGCGTTGAAATATTTTCTCTGCAGTGATATGTTGACACAACCACGTGTGTACATTTAGTACGAATATACCTAGCAGTATGTAGACAATTAATCTGTGTGTGTGTGTCTGCACGTAGAATCATCAAACGAGGGTGAATCATTCGATCATCGGGCGTCCCTCCAGGCTGGGCAGGAAGCTAGCCGGCACGCCGATTGCTGGAAATAGAGTGCGCAGCGTCCAGAAATAGACATACGTTTTCGAGATGTGTGACGAGACATGGTACGATCTCGCCTGCATATAAAAATATATAACACGTTCATTACCGTTGCACATAAATTGATTGATTCTGAATATAAAATCGAATCAGTTTCTTCGTTTACTATTTCAAAAAATATTAGGTGTAAAAATTAATTCCATGCCTTTAAATTGAATCAATCATAACTCTGTTTTAAATTAAAATATTTCCTGATCGTTTTAGGACTTTGAAGTGCCACACTTAACATTTAAAAACATTACACATCTTGGCCAAGCAGTTGGCATAACCTCACGAAACAGTAGTGAACACGACACGTCAGAAAATCAGCATGTTAGGCATTACATACTTTTGTATTCTAGTTGAAAAAAAATGTTGCAAAAGCCACGGGAATGATTTATTCGCCTTTTGGGGAAGGTATTGTGACGTATAAAATATGCTAAAACAGTGGAAGAGGTTCAAAAATGCTTCATCCACTCAAATTCGTCATCTTTATTTTGACGAGAGATTCATCAGCTGCACGACAAATGGAGTAAAGTTATACAAAATAATGGATCTTTTAGGGATTGAAATGTTTTCAATTTTTCCGTAAACATTCATTTTCTATAAAAAAAGGCACTGAATGAATTTGTATACCGAATATACAAAACAAGAATATATAAGAAACGAGAACAATGGAGAAAATATTATTGTTTCTTATCTATCTGACGTCACGTTCTTCTAACGAAATAATTATTTTTTTAATTATTTACAAAAGATAACAAGTTCACAAGAAAAATAGCATAACGCAATGAACGTGTTCAAATATATGCACGATTATATATTTTTTATTTTAAGTATGGAACAAACCGTATGTTTCATATAAAAATATTTTGAAAAATTTAATCGATTACTGTCGAATAAGACAATTAACAAAATACATTGAGGATAATATTTATGACAACATATTCCTATATGAAACATATTGTACGAATTTATTTCTATACACATTTTTTATGTACCGATTATAAATATTCCATAAATCCAATTGAATATAGAACACGTGCCATATATTTTATAAATCGAAAATGTTATTCTTCCAAATATTCGAACAAATCCATTCGCAGTTCCTCTAGAAAACGTTATAAGAAAAAAATAGTTACTTTCAGTTCTGTACTTCGTACATCTTTTATTGATTGTTTAATATGGAGATTAGAATACAGTATATCCTCAATTTAACTAACTAGTTCGAGAATAAGGATGTGTGATACAAAAAGGATATCAGATTTTATCAATGTCTGATATTACTGAATGTTAGTTATATCCAAATATCATCATCTTCAGAGTGCTCAGTTATTTTTGAACACTTTGGTATTTATGTATAATAATTTCTCTGAAAGCTCAGAAGAAAAATTTCAGGATCCGATAAAGTCGGTAAACATCATAAACTCTCTAAAATGAGATTTTAGTTTGATCGATTACTTCGTTCGTTCAGTTTTAAGCCACTACTTACTTTATATATGTGATTATTCTCTTCTACCTTTAGCCAATGCAAAGAAAATATATTAACATATTAATTTAATTACAAAGAAAAAATACCGATTTAAACAGAAAAGGAACTAAGAAAATTGTGTGAATGTCAAAAAACACAAACTTGATTAAATCGAGGATTTACTCTAATTGATACAAGTATCTAATTTTTATTACAAAAAATAAAATCACCTGATTGCTGTTGGGAATGATTCCGTTAAAATCACATCTAGTGTTGATTGTAGACCCGTATATCCAATCAGAAATAATAAAACTATTGAAAACATAGCCGTGTTATAAAAACATGCTGATATTGTTATCAGAGATGTACTGCAGATAAAACAACATAAGTCTAAAAAATAAATACGTGAATCAATCTTAATGAAAACCAGCAAATAAATTACAATATTCCATGAAAAAATAGATACGACAAGGAATATAAAACAATAAAACTAAGAATATGTTCAACATATTTATTCTGTTCTATAATAAGAATTTTATATATGTGGCTATACGTTTGTGTATATGTATTAATTTCTATGTTTATATTTTCAAATTCTTCCTATAATAAATAAGCAACGACATTATTTATTTGAAACCTACTATCGGTGTTTAAATATTCTTCCTATATTTACTTGATGCATGTCATCGCGGTTTAAATGGATCATTTACGCACTTAAATTATTGCTCTGTCGAAATTCAGCAGTGTTTATTATAAAATCCAGATGTACATATTTTTTCATTACACAAATATCAACTGTAATTTTGAAATTCCTGTGGTAAATACAGTATATACTTTACATAGCATCGACGTTCCTGTCTCTCAACATTTACAATGACGTAGAATGTGATTGATCGTCTGATCAACATCGCACACAACACATATTTTCAAACATTTATTCGGAATGTAATTAAACTCACATATTGTAAAACGACGTCCAACGCGATCTATAGTGGAAAGAGCAAGTAACTGACCGAGGATTATTCCAAAAGATAACTTCAAAGCAATGCTGAAGATGTTATCGTAATTGCCGATAGTGCAATATGGATCAGGTTGTAGTTCTATAGATTTTTCATATAATAAGTTTAGTTTACCAAATTCCAGATTGCTAAAGTTTTTCAATTGAAAATGTTCAACGCTGTAAAGGTACTTCGCACATAACATGTGGATGGAAAATAAACTGAAATCATAAGCAATTACACACAAATATATATATATATATATATATATATATATATACATATATATATATATATATATATATATATATGTATATATATATATATATGTATATATATAGAATAGATATTTATATATATTTACTCAGGGAACAGCACAAGTTTAATAATGATCGCAGCTAATGTTCTATAAAAATATTTTCGATGAAACAGTCTTGCCGTTAATGGAATAATTCGTCGAATCGTCAACAAACACGATTCTGTGCAATTATCTGCTCGTAGATCCTCATTAAAATGACATGGTTTTATACACATATATATATCGTGTGCCTTGAAGTATGAAATGAGGAGTGGAAAGATAAATGAACAACGTTTACAACGCCAATGTTTGAAAATCGTCTTTTTAAAAAAATCCAAATAAATACCATTAATGGAAAAGTGTCTGCATGTTGTGAAAAGTTAACAGCGTAAATATGTTTCAAAATTTCGACTCCTTCCTGATATCTCTTTTTCATCAAAACGAATCTAAATATATTTTTTAAAAAAATCAAGTATCTGATCATTGCAAAGTTTTTATACATTTTTAAAATATTTACTATAAATTGCCGTTTAATTACCTCGGACTAGGAAGTATTAAAGCTGTCATACAAGAAATCACAACAGGGCATACCGCAGCTAAAGCAAATAAAACCCTCCATGAAGTAATTCGAAAATATCTATCTGTATAGTTAGATATAGTGGGTACAAATAATCTACACACAACTAGAAAATAAAATAATCAAAAATACATTTATTTATATATATATATATATATATATATATATATATATATGAATATTTATGTATGTATGTATATACATACTGAGTGATAAAATATATCCGAAAGACCAACTTAAATCCATAAATATTAATGAACGTGCTCTATTTTTCATTGGCATACATTCAGAAATGTAAATTTTTACACAAGACTCAATTGCAGATAATCTGAAATTCATTTTTGAAAGGAGTATATGAACTGGCACAAGAAGCAAAACAAATTTTACATTTCATGAAACATTTTTAAAATACATTTTGGATTTGAAGGTTATTAAAAAAGAAATATTCAAATTGTACATGAGTTATTTCGAGATTTATTTCTGAAATCGTTCAAATTTCATACACTTACAGGTTATCTATTGCATGAAACAAAATATGTTCTTTTTAAAAAAATAGTATTTATTTGTAACTCATTTGTTAGTCAACGAATACTGTTTGAACATAAAATTGTAGGAAAATGTTTAAATGTGAAATTATATTTAAAAAATAAGAGTATTTTATTATAAACTATTGAATGCATTGTGTATATTTTATTCATATTTTTAACTATATATAATCTATATTACCCGATAGCTGAAATAAAAATACATATTTGGAGCATTTGAGTAACGGCTGAAAACCCACACGAGAAACATCCAAAAAACTGGATGAATAATAAAACTGGCATCGTATTTTTTCGACCATGTTGATCGATTAAACATCCGAAAAGGTAGCTTCCAAATGCCATTCCTTGAAAATGTTTTATTTAAAAATCAAAAGCATACGAATAATTCAATTTATACGAGAATAATATAAGATTATTTTCATTCTAAAGAAAACACATTATTAGTAAACTTGAACTTTGGTTATATTACAGAACAGCTTTTAGAATTAAGATAAATTATATGTTATATTTTCACAAATGAATTCTTTTTTCACCTCACAAACAACAAACGTCTTTTCTAGTCAAAAATGTTCAACAAATCATTATTGATTATTTTTTATTGTTACTCAGCGTGCCGAGTAATAAGAAAATTGTTCATCGAGAAAACATTTCTGAAAATCAATTTAACCACAGTATTATAACTGCATTGTGAAAAATTATGTTTCCATTGAAAATGCAATAAAATGTCAATTAATAAAATACAATTTTGAGTCGAAATTTGACTTGTGAATAAAAAAAAAGCTTTAACTGACCTAACGAGAAAACAGAATTCAATGAAATGATATCGAATGGTTTATATTTAAGATCACACTCAGCTAATATCATTGAAATTGGTGCATTTATTGTAACAATTGAGGTTGCGAAATAACAAAGACATCCAATGATTACTAAAAATCGATAATAAATGCCACGACCTAAAAATAAATATTAATATTAATATTTTTTATTTAAAAACATTAAACATACATACATACATATATATATATATATATATATATATATATATATATATATATATATACACATTCATATACATATGCCTGTGTGTTTTTATGTAAATATGGATGAGTAATATATGTAAACATCTAATAATTTTATACCTGTGTGTTCGACTACATTTTCGTATAAAATAAACATTTTAATTATTTAACCTAAATTATAACATCTATCACTAAACACTTAAATCTTAAACAATAAAACAAAAGCACATAAACTTGTATAAACAATAAAACGAGTTTTATAACGCGCGATTATTTAAAAATAGAATAATTCCTGTTTGTTTATAAAAAATGTATCAAAAATGATATATAAATACATAATTATTATTCAAGAGATTCATTTCGCTCTTATACAATAAAATATTGTTTTTATAATGAAACAATGATTTAATTGTACATCTATAATAGGACAAACAAGAAATAATCTGAAATAAAAAAACGTGTACAGTAAAGTTTATTTGTAAAATAAATAATACAGTTCTGACTTAGTGGTTAAATTTACTTTTAAACATTATTTAATTTTTAACTTTAAAAAATTAAATTTACTTTTGATAAATGAATTCTTTTTTCATCTCATAAACAAATAAAAACATTTCTGATCAAAAATGTGCAATAAATACCTTAGTGCTCTGAAAACAATGGCAACATCATCGAATAAGTAACAATCAAAAATGAGCAATAATGATTTATAGAACATTTTTTGATCTGAAGATTTTTGTGGTTTTAAAACGAAAAAAAAATTATTTATAATTAACCACATTCGACTATGACCTTTTTTCCTATTATTATTAAAATCCATTTAATTTATTTTTGAAATAACTTAAATAATGTACATAAATATAGACATTTATAAAATTTAAATCTAATTTTAAATGATAAAAAATATATTTATCTCACTCACGTGTTTGAAACAATTATCATGTGAAATATTACAGAAAATATTAACACATTAACAATTCCATGAATGAAAAATGATTCATCGTGTACGTTTTATCTTATATTTCTGTACACGAATGATTACTCAGTGACCTTGCATGACAAGGAAAATTATGTAAAAGAAATAACTGATTTAATTTCTTTTAAGAGATCAAGTATTATAAAATGCACAAAATTTTAATAAGTATCTGAACCTGAACATCATTCAAATCCAAGTTTATATTATTATAAATTGGACAGTAACGCCCTTGCATGTTATGCTTGATTTTTTCATCTTGTCGATAAATAATTTTAAGGAATGTACAGAAAATATTGCTCAAAGGTTGAAGGATTCTCAAATGTTAACAGAAAAAATAATATATATATTTAAACATTTTTTTACTTTTAATTGTTATAATAGTTGTGTTTAAAATACAAAAATTCATATAAAAAATGAACACCAACAAAAAGTATTATTATTTAATGATATGTTTTTTATGAATGATCTGAATTTTTAAAATTATATATATATATATTAGTGCATATAACATAGGAGGGAAACGTTGATTATGTAGCAGGAGGACCCGGGGCTCTTCCACAGAAACGAATACAGAGCACTGGGGTTCACGATTCAAGTTTCTCAAATTATTTGACAATCTTACGGGTCAGAGATTTTTTCTAAGTAGAACAATTTTTAATGAACCCCGATAAGGGCCGCATTTCGTTAAAACACAACTTTTTTCCACTAATTGTGATATTACTTGACTTTATTTTGTATGTTTTGTGTATTTTGTTCTGTTTTCTATTCTTTATGCTCAATTAAAGAACTTCAGGTGCTAACTGAAGTTAAATATCAACTAAAATGATGGTCAGTTGTGCTGTTATCGAATGTATAAGCTGGAACAGTAAAGAAATTGTTCAATGTCTTGTTATAGCTAATTATTACATTTATACTTTTGTAATATCATTAAAATAGTAAACACTCATTTTAAATTATGGTCTCAATATTTTACAACTAAGGATTACCTAAAAAAACATTGAAAGGTATATAACTAAAAGATTTTTTGTTAATTTTATTAATATTTTCATTCATAATTATAAAACTTAAATAAATATAATTGTTCTAAAATGCAACTTCTGTCATAGGCACAGTTATTCTTTGATGTTTCGCATATCAATATTTTTTTACATTAATTTCCTGTTTCGAATGTTACATATAACGTATTTTAAGTAAATTTATCCTTATTGTGATTTAAATTTATAATTATTAAAGATTACATATTATATCAATATATATATATATATATATATATATATATATATATATATATATATATTATTTATGTAGTTATTGATATTTAGTCTGTATATAGTTTGCTGTGTTTTGTTAACAAAAATTAAAAAAAAAATAATTATAATGCAATTAAAGGTTTATACTTCTACGGTATTCATAAAAATGCTGAAAAGTCGAATCTTTATACAATAAACAGCATTCGAAGAATTGTGTAATTAGCACCTTTTGTGTTGAGTATGTAAATTAGCAGTTTTTTTTTATTAAAATACATGTCTACTTTAATACAAATTTCTTTAAATAAATAAAATAAAAATACATTTATTGCCTATTTATAAAAATTACATTAAAAATACAATATAATTATTGTTCAATGGTCACATTTTGCTGTTGTAAATTATAATAGTTTTTTTTTAATAAATCATTTACTTTATAAGCAGTGATTTTACAGCTATAATAAGACAAACGAAGAAAAATTTCGAACAGAAACAGTTATACAGTTATCAGAGAAAATTAATTTGAAATTTCAAAGCAGTACGTGTTTTATTCTTTTATAGTTTTACCTTTTGTAATTTCATGTTTGTAAAGTGTAGTGCCCTATAACATTTAGATGTTTTTTTTTTAAATTTTGAAAAATAAATTTCACTGTGTTGTTAAATCATGCCTTTGATATATGGTACATTTAATTCGTTATATACAATTTATAGATGTGTGTATCTTGGATAGATATATCTTTAAGTACGCCAATGATCATATTGTTAAATATAAAATTTGTCTTCACATGATCACTAATTTTACACGTCTATATATTGTATGGTCTTATATATATATATATATATATATATATATATATATATATATATATATATATATATATATATATATATATATATATATAAATTTCTATATGTATGTATATACCATATATAGATACATATATAATTATATGTTCATTTATATTGGACTGTTTACATTATTATAGATAACTGTTTTCAGATAAAAATATAATTTTGTATGCGAATATAAAAATTACGCTAGTTGAGTCATATAAGAGAGACTATAGAAAAAATCAATAAAACATTTTAAGGAATTGAAATAGATGTTACATTGTTGATATATTTTTATACGTATTATTTATTAAAGACAGAAATATGTGACAATTGTTGCGCAAATCTATGTAAATAAAACTGAATCATTACATCGAAATGCAACCAATGGAGTTTAGATAAGCGGACGAAGCCTCGCACTCTACAGTCGTGAATCCTATCTGTCAGAAGATTTTTTTTAGAGGTTTGAAGGTTGACGTATCCAGCACAAATGTAAACATCAAGTAATCAAGCAGTTTGTTCAATAAAGTGTTCGTGGTTTATGATTCGAACGTGATCAGATCGTACAAGTATTTTTGTATATTGTCTTGAATTGGATATCAAATGGCACCACCACCAGAGCAACCAGTCTTGAAGCATCCACCAGCTCAATGGGATCCATTCAGAAATTACGATTTCGATCATGTTCCACTGTCATCTACAGCGATATTTCGCGTGAAAAAGTGAGTTGACAGTGCATTTTAAACGATCACTTCTATATTTTAGCCCCAAACCGATAGTATTCATCGTATTATTCAATTCAGGGATTTGATGCTGCTGTTCTCGGAGCCACCGCCAGGTTTATTCGTCACTCCTGACGAATCAGACATGATGATTATTCATGCCATCATTATCGGTACGATGGAAACACCTTACGAAGGGGGATTTTTTTATTTCGTCATAAGGTGTCCTCCGGATTATCCTATCAGACCTCCTTTGGTTAAGTTTATGACGACGAATGCTGGTACGGTTCGATTCAATCCAAACCTTTATAAAAATGGAAAAGTTTGCCTGAGCATCCTGGGGTTTGTACTCTAACTAATACTTATTTCATTTACTTATATTTATAAATGAAAAAAATATTCCAGTACTTGGGAAGGACCTGCTTGGAGCCCAGCACAACAGATTTCAAGCTTACTATTATCTATACAAAGTTTATTAACAGAAAAACCTTATCATAATGAGCCTGGATTTGAACAAGTAAGTTTTATAATTTTCTAATACAAATTGTCTTCAAAACTGTTTACATATTTTCATAAAAATATTTTGTTTTAACCCAGTATAGAGTTCTGACTGTGGTCATGTTTATTTTCACAAATGAATTCTTTTTCACTTCACAAACCACAAATTTTTTTTGGACAAAAATATTCAATAAATCATTGATCAGTTTTGCTTATTGCTTATGTGCATTTATCTGGTGATGCTATCATTCATTAAACATTTTTGATCAGGAAATTTTTAGTGGTGTGTGAAATGAAAAAAAAATATTTTAGAATAAAAATATATTTTTTAATTGATTTTTCAGGAAAGGTACCCAGGAGATGTTCAACGTTACAGTGACATCATAAAACATGAAACTTTACGCGTTGCTGTTTGTGGCATGCTTGAAAATGAATGCTGTTTGCACATACCTTCATCGTTGAGGCAGATAATGGAACAAACCTTTTTACAATATTATGACCATTATATTTCTGTGGCCAAAAAAAATTTATATATGGATGGTATGAAAATGTTGGTATGTACAAGAATGAATAATCTGCATGTATTTTGTTTTAAATTGCATATGAATAATATGTCGTTTTCTATTAGGATCCATTTCGTGAAGAAAGAGGTTATTTTCGTTATAGACACATTCTGAAAAAGCTTGAAACTCTACACGCAACGATATCTGCTAAATATAGGTCGGTACAAAATCTATCACCGTCTGAAAAATGTGACAGCGACACAGGTAGTTCAGATGCTAAAGTAAACAATACCACTGAAGAATCTGAAGATACAAATTGTGAGGGAGCTAGTAGTTGTGAAGCTGGTGATAATTGTGAAGCTACTGGTAGTTGTGAAACATCTGTTGATTGTAAAGCTTTAGTCGACTGCAAAGCTTTAGTCGATTGTAAAGTTACAGAAGATAGTAATTCTTCTGATTGCAAAAAAAAAATAGATATTAAAACACCTACAGAGACGGACACTGTGAAGACATCGTCTTGATAATACGTTTAAACTATTTTGAAGAATGTTATTGGAATATAATGAAAAATTCACAGGAATACACTGCCAACCTTCATGCATTTTTCTTGTAGAAACATTATTATCTTTAAAAGAAAATCATTGGTAACTAAATTATTTTTATAGACGTGTTTGAATTACCTTGTGTACAGTGATTTATTTTCTGGTTAACCTTGTGTATTTTAAAAAGTTTTATGTGTAGATTTGTATCTGCACATTTATGTATATATTTAAATGCATAGTGCAAAAATATTTTTAAAAAATGTTATAGATTCATATAAATTTAATATTATTCTCATGAGTGGAAACTAAATCATTAATAAAAAATTTTAGTGTTACAAAACAAGAATGTGTAACTAGAGAAAAGCTACTTTTCCTGTGAAAATATTTTTAAAAGCAATTTTTTGTTATACACGTACAGTGTTATTTTCAAATTCTATCAAAAAGTATTAAATTCACTTATAGAGTATTTTTATATCTTTTTTTCTCTAACAACGAGCAGCCATTTCAATTAATATTCGCTTTAATTTTACTATAGTTTAAAATATAGTTTGTACAAGATTTCAAATGCACAAAATTTCATTTTGATTCAAACATGCAATGTTGATATTCACATTATGAACTTTCTTATAAAAACTATATATAGGAATTGTATAAAGTACATTTATATTACAAAACAATATGTATTGGAAAAAGATATTAAATAGGCTTCTGATCTTACAAATTCTTCAGCTGCTGTTTCATATTTTAAATTGATATCACAGAAAAATTTTCTTTAAAAACATTTACATTGGGCAAATAGACAATAGTGTTAATGTTGGTCAATCTACTCACATTTACCTGAGTATATATTATTTTTATTCAAATTTATATTTAACGAAACCTTTTCTCGAGTTTTATAAAACATCGTGTAACGTTTTTATTTTTTGATGCTAGTCAGAAGGACTTATTAATGTAATATCCAAATTTATTCATCAGTGATATTCTAGAGGCATGCAATATTACATTAACATTATATTCTGTTTTTAATATAATGACATTTTGTGATTAGAAGTATCAATAATTTATCTGCATAGAATAAATGAGTCATTTTATTAATTTCAGATATAATATTACTTTCATAATAAATGACATTTTAACTATCTTAAAAGAAAACATTATTTTTTTATCTAATCTTAATAATTATGTTTATATATATATATATATATATATATATATATGTGTGTATATATTCAGGTAAATACATATTCGAATTATAACAAATGTTATGACGATAATGTTTGAAGATGGAATTATATGTCTTGTTATATATTATATTAGATTTAATAATGTTGGTCAAGTGAATATGTGGTCATACATAATATATATGTATTTATGGATAAATAGTGTCAAAATTGAATTTTAAATCATGATTATTAATGTTTGATTGCAAAAAAGGTTTATATATGTATATTATGAATAGCTATAAACTATAACTATCAAGACCATTGGATTTATTTCACTAATGATAAGAAATAATTAGAATATAGTATGGTATTTAATTATAAATTAAAACTCGCAAAAAAAATCTTAATATAAAGTTTATTGTTTCTTGTATATAAATAAATTTGGAAAGAATTTGATTTAATGTTTTGTATATGTGAATTTATAAAATATACTTAGTTAATGTTAAATTCTAGAATTTCTTTTATTAAACATCCAGTTTATAGAAATGTATAAACTTTAATATTTCATTATATGAAAATGAACCTGTATATTTAATATTTTCCTTTTATATATATATTTTTTTATTAAATTAAAAACATACTTTCATTACTAAATATTGATAATCAGTCGTACTTTATATAATAAAATTAAGTGCTACAAATAACCAAAATCAAATTGTTCAATATTTCAATTAAAAGCATAGTTACAAATATTTAGACCTAAGATACTTTGAAAATGTTCATTTAATAATCAATAAGAATTTTACAATAAGTAGATATAATATATAAAAGTTATAAGATGTTTAATATTCATTTAATGTTCGTTTTAAACATCAAAAAGCAGTTTTATATACACAATAATATTAAATAGTATGAAACAGTAAATAATCCAATCACGGCTTTGATTTAAATTGAAATAATTATCAAGGTGTTCTGATAAAAAAATTAATTCTTTCATTTTCATACAATAACAAAATTTAATCTAGAATGGATCCATAAATTTGATTAATATATCTTAAATGGTAAAACTAACATATAATCTAAAACAATCATGTGATTACTATTAATTGTAGTTTAAATAATGTCATTTTATATCTAAATTGAAAAAAATCTGTTATATAAATGTATATTGTTATTGCAACAGGAACTCCAAGTTTTATCATTAATAAAATAAGATTATAAAAAGTGTCACATTGATAACAAAACTGGATCACAATATTCAAGTAATTCTCTGATCAAATACTTAATATAAATACAGTACACTTTTAAGTTTAATAAGAAAATGAAGCTTATACGCATAGTGCAATAATATATATATATATATATATATATGTATGTATGTATGTATATTTACTTTTTAACATTAGCAGATTAGTAATTTCTTTGCAATTAAGCATACCAGCTATATAAAATACAAATAGCACATTGTAATGGCCAATTAAAAGAAATATTTGTAATGAAAAGTTATATATCTTTAGTGATAAAAATTATCTGTGAGCAAGATCTCATATTGACCACAAATATTTTAAGAAGGTAATAATTGTAAACTATTACATGGATTTCAATGTTCATTAATGTGTATATTGATAATGTAGTATGTAAAGTTGAATCAGTATTGGAAAGTTCGCTGAAGTAAATAGAGAGAAAAATGTAAACAATGTATAATTAAACTGAAAAAGTAATACATATATTTTTCTTTTTATTAAATGAGCTAGTAATTATTTCAAATCACTGTTAGAGATAAATCTGATTTGAATTCCAAAGGAGGAAATGTCTGCATCAATGATGAGTCTCCATTGAAGATGTTTGTAACCTAAAAGTTTCACGTGTTTTTATTTCATGGAGTGTCAAATCAATAAGAATATCGATGACCCTTCAAAGAATTAGAGCAAATAAACATATTTTAAGTGTCTTATTGTATTAAACACTATGAGATAATTACATTATTTCCGTATGTATGTAATATATCAGTGGTTATCGTTGTGCACGAATTATTTTAATTTTTATGATAAAAGGAATGTAGACTGAACGACTATAAATTTTCGGTTTTAACTATTCTTATTATTTATATTTCGTTTGTTTTTAACGTATCAACAAATATAAAAATGATTCGTTGGTGTTTAAATAGTATTATTCACTTGCTTTTATTAATTGTTTTACTAACTTCTGGTATTAATAGTTTTCAAAATAGTCTTAAGCCTAAATCAAATTGTGATCAAATTTTAACTCCAGAGTTAATAAACGAAATTAGTCATTATTCTGCGATTGCTCAAAGAATTATTACAGATGTGGTTAAAGGGAAATTTAAGGGATCTACGTATGAATTATTGCAGGTTAGTTATTTTTCAATTGATATACTTGTAAAAAGATTTTTTACTCAGTCGATATGTTTAAGGATTTTGTTGACAAATTTGGTAATCGTATTGCTGGTTCAAATAATCTTGAAAATGCCATTGACTATATGTTGAATATGTCTATAAGTGCTGGTTTAGAAAATGTTCACGGAGAGAAAGCTTTAGTTCCACACTGGGTTCGGTAAATAAATAATTATATATTCACCTGTACAGCTGTTTATTATTATGATTTTTTTATTAGTGGCAATGAAAGTGCATTTTTATTAAGTCCTCGAAGACAGAGATTAGGTATGTTAGGCTTAGGTAGTAGTATTGGAACCTCTCCTTTTGGAATTACAGCAGAAGCAGTTGTATTTAATAGTTTTGATGAAATGAAAAATAACTCAAATAAGGTAAATTTAAACAGGATATTTTTATTTAATTTTAATATAAAAATACCACAACTTTCTATTACCATAAACAGAATATTTATTTGATTTGTTTATAAAATATAAAATTAAATTAATTAACAGCTCTGTTGTTACCTAATTCTATCTGTAATTTGTATTTGAGTATATATTTATGAAACTGATTATTGTAAATATCAACATGTAAGGCATACATTGTTTATTCACAAATATCTAGGTTAAAGGAAAAATTGTTGTTTTCAATGAGGAATACATAGGATATGGTGAAACTGTGAAATACAGATCATTATCGGCAGTTACTGCAGCTCCTTACGGTGCAGTCGCCGTATTGATACGTTCTGTGACACCATATTCTCTGTACACACCTCATACTGGGTGGCAAGATTACTCTGATAATGTTACAAAAATACCAGCTGCTTGTATTACTGTAGAGGATGCGAAAATGTTGAGAAGAATGTATTTAAAAAATGAAAAAATAATAATTAATTTAAAAATGGATGCGAAAAATTACAAACCGGCTGTATCAAGGAATACTATTGCAGAACTGAAAGGTAGTGCAAGAAATTTCGTGAAAAAAATTGAAGAATAATCAAAAGTATTGAAAATATGAATAATTTAAATGCTTACTGTAGGTGTTGAGAATCCAGATAAAGTTGTAGTTATTTCTGGCCATTTAGATAGTTGGGATGTCGGTCAAGGTGCTATGGACGATGGAGGTGGTGCATTTATCTCGTGGAATGCTTTAGCTATTTTAAAGAAACTTAATTTACGAGCAAAAAGAACAATACGGTACAAGGATGCATTTTTTGTGCGTAGTTCGGAGGAAACAAATGTTTATGTTATTTTAGTACTATTTTATGGACAGCTGAAGAAGAAGGATATGTTGGGGCTTTTAATTATTTTAAAGAGCATGCTAATGAGAAAGATAAGTTCAATTTTCTTATGGAATCAGATATGGGAACATTTCAGCCATATGGATTTAGTTTTTCCGGCAATGAATCAGCTCTGTGCATCTTCCAAGAAATATTGAAGTAAATTTGAAAACGCTTGTCTAATAAAAAATATTGTATTTAATAGCTATTTAATGACTATATGCTAGTATTTAATGACTTGTTTTCAAATATTTTTTTATTAATATTATTGTAGATATTTCTTAATCAAGTTCAACATTTTACGAAGTAAAAGGTTGAATTATTTGTTTCAATGACTCTTTATTATTTACTAGCTTAAATTAAAAATGCTACTATTTTAATTTTTTTTATTGGACATTTTTAATTTAAGTAAAACAAAACAGTCTAACAAGATAATATTAATACATAGATTATTGGAACCAATTGGTGTAACAAATATATCCCAACCACAAACTGGTGGACCTGATATAAGTATCTGGACAAATAAAGGAGTACCAGGAGCGAGTATTCTAACAAAAAACGAACGTTATTTTTGGTTTCATCACTCACCTGCTGATAATATCGACGTGGAAGATCCGAAAAGTTTAGACTACTGTACTGCATCGTGGGCCGTAGTTTCATATGTAATCGCCGATCTTAGTATTGATATTCCGAGAAATTAAAAAATGTTTGAAACTTTTGTAGTATTTTAATACACATTTTGTATTCACTTTGTATTTAATAAATAAGTATTGAAGTATATTTATATATTTTCACTTTTTGTTCCGATTTTATATTTTCACCACTTCGTTTTTGAATACGTATGCAATTCAACGGTTTTATATGACTAACAGTGAGGAAGCTATCAAAGTAACGCACCTTTGAAACATTTGAATGACTAGTCTTTCACTGACGTCACGATTGTTCAAAATGGCGTTTGTGTATTTTTGACGGACATTGTATATTTTGGAACCTGAATTATTTTCAACACGTGTACAAATATAAGCAAGTAAATATTTTTATTTTATATCATGTCATTCTTCTCATGTCATTTTTGTTAGATTCTTCGTCCAGAAGTCGATTCTTGACGAAAGCGATGTTTAGTTAATCCCGAGATAAAGTTTCAATGGCTGTATCTACGTTATTATACTCGGATGGCATGGCGAGAAGAAGATGATAAACTATATCAACTTCTTGTAAATTCGCTCCGGTTGACTTCAAATCTCGAATTAATTTGTCAAACTTTAGAAAATGACTGGCAAGTAACTCATTTTTCGATTTAAATTTCACACTGAGCAACGACTTAAATAAAAGAAGCTGGATTGCGATATATTTTCTTTCAAATGTTTCACACAGAGCTTTTCACAAGTCAAAAGCCGTGTCTTTTTCCTTGGCGTATTCCAGGTGACTATCGACGATCCTTTGAATTATCTGCGACTTGCACCACCTGTCACGCTTTTGATTTGCGGCAATTAGTCCCTCTTTCTTCTTTCTTTCCGTCGACATATCTGTGTTTAATTTAAAATAACATCATTATTTCACTACATGAGGTTTCCACGAAATGGAGCAGGTCCAATTCGTTCAGCAAAGTTTCCATGCGAAACTTCCAGTTATCGAAGTTTGTTCTGTTAAAAAACAATTCGATATTTTTCTATTTCCTCAGACATTAGAATTCCGTTTTAACGTTATCACCACGTGTCACGATTATTTATGAATTTTTCTTTTTACTCGAGTTTGCTCATTTGGGCCGATAACCTGTTATGATATGTGTAGGTTGTCGAGTAAAGTAGACTAGGGTTACTCACTAATCACCAAAGTATATTTAACGTTAAAACAATAAAATACAGATACATTATCATACTTGTATCAACAACGAGAGAGTGCAGCTAGAGTGTAAGAGAGAGGATAAATATATTAGCATGTGCGAAATGACCGTTTATCTGTGCTATGTACTGCTTTATATATAAACATAAATTCAAAATGTTAAATTATATATTTTTCACAAAATGTTAATTTTGTTTTCTATTACGAATTATGTAAATATATTTTTTCGTAAATTTATAATCTCTTTGTTTTTTTAAACATTCTAAAACCTTTTATCTGTTATTATTAATGTTTTATGAGGGGAATGTATTTAATAATTTTTATTTCATGTTTTATTTATTTTTATTCCAGATTTCGTTGTATGAATAAATAATGTATAAATAAAAGTATAAAATGTGCGTTTTTTATTTATTTTATTTGATATTTTTTAATTTAAGTCGGGTTTTTAATTTTATCCTACTTTACCAAAATATACTGATATTTATTAAAATGTGCTATGTATAATTTAATAAAACATTTATGTATTATTTAATAATTTTATGTACATTTTATTATCGCATTTTTATTACCGATATTTAAAAGTGTGATTAACGTTTTCTACTGCAGCGGTTTAACATACAGGAGAGATGAAGATGTATGTGTCATATTTATAAAAATAAATACCTGTAAAAGCGAAATATTGCTTTAATCAGGGATGAATATTGTCAATAAAATTATCTTATTAACAACAAATTAATAAATGAACTTTAGTCACTCCACAAATCTAGATTTTTCTATACACTTGATGGCATCAAATTGAATTCGAATAACCAATAATCAAAAATGCTCAATAACCGATTATTGAAGATTGTTAATTAGAAAAAAAAATGTGATTCGTGGAGTGAGCGAAAAATTCTTTTCTGAATTTTGCCATAGTGCAAAAATTAAATCATGTGAAGGACATATTTAAATATGTTGATTATAAACGAAATTATCTTATTTATCGATTTTATATTAAACTATATGATGATAAAAGAGGTGAATAATTTTTAACTTATTTTTTTAATATAATGAATGAGTTTCGATTTTGAATTTTCAGTTGTAGCTCAATTCAATGTCTGTATAGAATTTTAGAGAATTTAAAAATCGACGAAATATATATCAATTTTCAATTCGTACAAAGGCAATAAAGAAATTCTATTTTAAATCAAGATTTATTTATATTCAAGTTTAATCATCAAATTTGTCTGATAAGAATTCCTCCTATCGAAAAATTTATTTAAATGTATCTAGGAAAAAAAACAGGATTTGGCATCGGACATGAATAAATGCATAAGCGAATATAAACTTGAAATGTAATCACATTTTATTATAAATTCCCATTATTTTTATACACAATAATGTAAATATACGTTACATACATACTACAAAATTATTTCTATATACCCTTTCAATCATAACAATCTTTAATAACATTAATAATCAGTCTCGGAATGGTGTTTTCCATCGAACATACATTTATAATAACAATTTGTTTTCTTTAATAAAATATTGACTTCCTAAACACAATCTACTTATAACAATTACAATATATTTTCTATCATCTACTTTATTTTAAAAACATCACATTTATAACACAGCTAACAGTAACGAATTATTTGATTCAGTGTGTTTTCCAGCGCTGGTGTTTTTATAACTGTATATGGATTTATTTATTTCAAACAACCAGTTCGTTTAAAATGATTAAAGAGGATTTTATTTGATTTTATTCAAAAAATTTTAATTTTTCATTCTTTAATACATATCAGCGACATTTTATTTTATATTAAAGTCAAATGTTAAGGATTCTTTTTTATGTTATACATGTATTGCGTTGTAAATAAAAAATATTTAATTAGGTTTTATAGAATGTAGAAAAGCATACTCACAAGATTATCAGGAAAAGTTTCGTTGTATTATTTCTTACTACTATTAAATATATTTTTGTGAGTATAAAAACTGGGTTTTCTATATTATTAAATATAATTAAATCCACATTGCACCATTACTGAAAACGCAATGAATTTTGAAGCGTTTGGATCAACTTAATTTAAATTGTTATAACAGTTTGAATGGATTTTAAGAAATTATAATAAAATATATTCTTATATACAAAACATATATAATTTAATATCCATTTATATTTTAACCATAGAATAATTCTTAAAGCATTTACATTTTAACCGTTAACAAAATAACTGAGAGTGGGACGTGAATTTAAGGCTAAACTTGTATATAAACGTAACCTTACATTAAATATTATATAAATAACATTAAGTTAATCTACAAATAAACTCTAAATACATTCTTCAACTGTTATAATACTACTAATTTAACTGCTATGCTATAACAGTATGAATTAAGTAACAATTAATTTAATTAAAAAATAATTTCGACGTGGTGTAAAGGCTTTGTTAATGTTTGTTATTATTTCTTTTTCAATATATAAAACCTGAAGTATTCATAAGTTTTTGTAACATAATCTTACAAATAAATTTTGGCACATATTAAATATATATTTATACTAAATTTGTCACTCGTAACCTAACATTTATTAAATCTAGGCACAAACTATATTTGTCTTACGATTCTAATTAGGATCTTTTGTAATTCATTTAAATCCGGGGTATCTGAAAACTGAAAAATATCTATCTGAAAATTCGATATTTTTCAAGTCTATAAATATCTAGTGAGTGGTAGAAACCCCGAATTTAATTATCCAAGATTATATTATATAATACTAAAACATTAATATCTTCTTTATAACATTTGTTTAAATTGTAAATCGCATGCATTTTTACTGGATAAACAGTCTTAAAATAACAAAATTATTTCTGTAATCTCAAAAATCTGATAACGAGTAAACAGGCTGGACAACCTGACAGTCTAAAAGAAATTGGAGAAAGTTTCTTTTTCTAATTATTCTTTCTCGAACATGATTGTTAATTCAATGATATGATTTCGGATTTTTTAGTCAGGCTTTTGATTAATACAAAAATACTGATTATTTTTTATTTTCTTTGAATATTAATGATTGTTTCGTTTCGGAGGATTAGAAAGAACGGCGACACCTTTGAATGAGTTTATGAATATTTCAAATTCGGATAGTTTTAAATATCGAATAAAGACCTGAATATGCTTTTAATATAAGAGAGTCGATTATTAAAGTTTTTGTTTAAATTAAATACATTTTATTGAATACAGATTTCATTCTATGTGTCTGTATAGATAAGTTGGTAGTGGTAATTATTTCACTAGTATTATCGAAAGAAATCATTATTTAAAAATTAATATTTCAAATCAAATTTTATTCCCAAAAACATTATGTATGAAGAATTAAAGCAATAATTTAATCTATTTTTTTTAAATGATATTTCATTAACGAATCAGAACTATACAATAAAGTTCTTACACTGTGGCTTAATTCACTTTCGCAAATTAATTCTTTTTTCTGCTTAAAAATAAAAAAAAAATGTTTTATGATTTGTGAAATAAAAAAAAGAATTCATTCGTGAAAGAAAATCGGAACTACTGTAAATTTTTCTCATCAAATTATTCAATAATTACTTAATATTTTAATCTACTTACAAACATTTCAACTACAATTCCATCATTGTAAGAGCACAAACAGTAAAATTATCTCTAAAAGTATATTTTTTTTAAGTATTTTAATTAAAAATTTTTAGGTGTCACTGTGCCAAAATGAAATCAATATTTTTTTTCCAAAAACATATCTGTTTTGCTGCTTTTCATGTTTTTTAAATGTTTTATTGACCATTTTTTATATTTTAAACTTTCTTTTACAACAAAGTTTCATTTGAAATATTCATAAATTCATTCAATCTAAATATTATTCAATATTTCCTTTTTAGATACATTTTAAACTAAAAATACTTTAATGTCATGTATATTTTTCTTAATAAATTAATTTTTCTTAATAAATTAACTTGTCCTCATTAGAATTATTTTATCTATATTTGTATAACTGGTAAACAATTTAATCTAATCAACTCTTATTAAAATTGACATCTGAAAATTTCTACTCGTTTTTAAAATATTTTCAGTTTTCAAACGAATTCAAACAAATAATTTTAAATGATGAATCGATATTAGATCGAAATGAATTCAAAATTTGATATAAATATATGCGCTTTTTTGACAAATACTTGTCATGTGTTTAATTGACTTTTCAATCAAGTATTTTGGGTTCGATTGTACATACGTTGATTTTAAATTTAATTTAGTTGTTATAGATTTATTCAAAATACAATTTTTTGAAGAGCTTAATGTTCTTTTCAACAGTAAAATGAGTCGATCGTTGAATCCTTGTAGATAGTTTTTAAATATTCTCATAGTTTTATTGATAATCAAATTTCTTCAGTCGAGTCTAGTTCTAAAGAATAAGTCTTTTTCTTTACTGAACATTTGAGTTAATGATGGCAGTTATTTATATTTTTGATTGAAATTTCTCGTCTTTTTATATTGTTGGTTTCTTACTCAGATATTTTTGTCATATTGTCAACTATATCAAGATTTCAATTTAAAACTGAATGTAAATCTTAGATATAAATCTCATATTGATTTCAATTATTCTGTCTTAATTATTTTTTTTAAAAAATATCTAAATGATAATTGAAATTAAATAATTTATATTTTTCTCGTATAAAATATTTTTTTCATAATTTTAACCCTTTCATATCTGGTTTATTAGTTAATAAATAAAGATTTCTATTATGTTTTTAAATGATCAGAAATAGTTATGTAGTTTTTTTCTTGCAAAAATATGACATGTGAGTGCAGATATTTTTTGAAGACATGTTTAAAAAACTGTATATTGAGTCATAGCTGTTAAATAAATAGAATATTTATTTAAAAATTACAATTTATGTAATGAACACGATTCTGTCATGGCCGAAATGATTGAACACTAATATGAACTCGGTTCTTGAGTTGAATTTTATTTTACAAATGAATTTCTCATTTAATCCACAAACCACAATCTTTTTTCGAATCAAAAAGGACAAATAATTGATTATTGATTATACAATTAAATTTTTCTGTGCTTTAACACTTTGAGATTGATGATATTGTCATCTGAATGCATAAGAAACAACCAAAATAGATCAATAATCAATGATGAAATATTTCTAACCAGATGATATTTTTTTTGGTTTGTGGATTGAGTGAAAAAGTTATTTGTGAAAGTGAATTTATCCAGACTAACAAAACTATTTTATAAAATTTTATTTCTTAAAAAGTTAATAAATCATCAAACCTTTTTTTCGATTTACTTTCAAAGTATTTTTCATAAGTAATTTTATTTAAGTAAAAATGTCTAGTTATTTAAAAATATTCCTAAATTTATGTTGTCTCATATAGATTTCTTTGAAGATCCAAATGATTTATTGAATATAATTATTAATATAATTTTTAGCAGTATTTTGAGTTAATTATATCTTCAAAAAATCCATATTCAATTTGTCTTTTAATTCATTTTATTAATTTTTTATGTGTTCTCCTCGTTTATAGGTCTGTTTATTTACCTTCCTCATTTTATTTCGTTCATGAAATTCAAACGTACAGCTCAACATATTTCAGATTTTTTCAATTTCATATTATTCTTTTCATAGTGCTATTTTCAAAAAATCCTTTATATTTTTTAACGTATCATTTTATTGTATTCCATTAACATTTTCAGAATTTCTATCTTTTCTAAATTATTTATCACAAAATTACATTCGCCTGTTTAATCTGTTTCATTATTTATCCTGATAAAGTATTATTTTTAATAATCTTTAATAAATACCTCTTATATTTCATTGAAGTAACATTAAAAAGGCTGTCAGTAGTAATTATACTGGCTTTATTATAAAATATTTTTTTTATTTCTATTTTAAATTATTGTGGTGAGTTTTTAAATCTTAATAGTATTTTTTTAAAAATATATCTTATCGACTTATTAAAACATTTCGTTTTTATTAGTGATAATTTTTATTAAGTATCGTTATTTAATGCAAAATTGATTTTTTTATATCAAAAATTTGTATGATTTTATTAAATCAATTTTATCTGATCAAATATTTGATTTGATCTGCCTTTTAATATATTTTAATATTCAAAATTTTATTTGTACTTGCAAATAGAAAATTAAATTATAAAAAAATGATAATGGAGAGAAATAACTTCTATAACAATGAAGAAAAGTAATCTTCTGAGTAGTATTTGATTTTGTTTAGAATTTCTTAATTTTTAATTTGTAAAATTCAAATAGAAAGTATAATAATTCAAGAGATATCAAATATTTTAGCACAACTTGTTACGAATGTAACTCTTTTTGACTTATTTAATTCTATATTCTTCTTTAATATTCATTTGTCAGTTTTATTGAACACTGACAAATTTGAAAAAAATATCTTTTGCCTGGAAGAAGTGTTATTTTTCAAAATAGAAATGTTTCTATATACATAAGCAAAGTTGTGTAGAATTGAAAGTTCGCTTATCTGTTTTATTCCTTATTCCTCTTCAACATTCCAGTCCTTCCATGTTTATAATCTTGCTAATAAGCCTTGTAAGATACACGAAGCAATCTTCAGAGATGTCAAGATTCTCCTCATTTTGATCCAAAATCGACAGATCAGTTTATATTAACGTATCTTCATCTCTAGTTTCAAATGCTAATAGAAAACTTTGTTGAGAAGAAGTATGTCCATTCCTACTTAAGAGTACTGTATGCTCACCGCCATTCCCGCTCAGAGAAATATCCGGTGATGATCCATCGAATGCGATGTAGTTGTTGATCGTCGCTGCGCTACTCGTCGATGGTAGATCGTGTAAATCAGGCGATGCTAACGGTGGTACATTCAGTGGTGATCCCATGTTAGCAATCTGCAAACTGATCGATTCGCGATACCCTGAAGTACTCGATGTCTGTGAAATTACACTCTCAGAATCCCAAGATGTTGTCTCATGGTTTCTCGAACCTCTCGATGAGAGACGTCGAGATCTGATTGATGAATCTGACGAATGGCCCAATGTAGCTGATGCTGCTGATACAGAGAGTTCCATTACGGGTTGTTGAGTCGCTGTAGGAGTCTGTATTGGCGTGGAATGTGGTGCTACGTTCTGGGGGATCTCTTCAGGATCGATTTTGATATGGGATACCTGTATAAATATTTATTTTAAAAGTGCACTCTTATATACAAGTTCGGCTAAATAAGTTTTGAGATTTTTTTACTTTCACTGGAAGATTTAAAGCACTGTTGCTTAGAAGAAGAAGTAACACGAATCAGTTACAAAAAATTTAAACAAGCTATGTATAATGTTTGTCGAGCGTTATTTCGTATTCCCTTTGATTTAGAATCAATTAATTTCTGTATTATGTTCTGATTATGTTTCTGATGCTTTAAAAGGAAAATATTATTCATATCTTGAAGATGTTAAATAGTTTTGAAAGATGTTTCCGTTAAATACTTCCGAAATGATTTCTAGCTACAGAACAGACCCTGAGACCTTTATAAGGAATCAAAATCAGAGAGAAGTTCTTTGAAAAAGTTTAAATTGCAAATATCTACAATATTTAAAATAGATTTTTCAAGTTCAATCTGGAAACTTATTTGTCGAACCTTAAAAATTGCATTTTTTTTAAAAAAAAGGTGTTTTTAAAAGAGTATTTTCAATCCGAAAATTGTTTACCTCAATACGACTCTTACGGCTCTTCCTAAGCCGGAACGTCTTACGACTCTGCGGCTTAATACGTTGTAAACGTGGCGCACGTCCAGTTTCTCCAGAACTTTCGTCCGCAGGACTACCGGGACTTAATGGGGTCGTTGACGTTTCTCCTAAAATGTTCAATATCTATCTTGGTAATTTTTATTTCAACTCGAATATCTTCATTCGTCCTTATTGATAAAAAATATCAATCCTTCATTCATATTACTCACAGTTGATTTTTTTATAACCAACTGTAGAAAATAGAGAAAATCAGGAAAGATATAGAAAATAAGTGAATGGTGTTTCTAAGATAAATGCAAATAGTAAAAAAGACATTCCAGTAATTTCTTATTTTGTTTAAATATTTATTGTGGCGAACTCTTTAGATTTTAATAAATTCTATTGTTTTAAAATAAATGTTATTTGTCAAAGGCAGGGATTTATGATTTATTTCTTACTCAATAAAATTATATTTATTTAAAGATTATACAACTATTGTATATACTTTTTCAATGATTCTATTTTCGACTTAATAAAATGATTTATTTATTTATTTTTATTTAATATAATTTTTAAAATAAAATTTGAAAAATGTACTGACTGAATTAATAATTTCATTATAAATTAATACCTTTATGATATATTTGATCAAAGATATGAATTTACTGTATATTAATTAAGGTTTTTTACAAAAAAAAAATAGTTACTTAGAAACAAATTGATTAATATTTTTTACCATTTAAAAAATAAAACACTACTGTTTGATATAAAAGTATTAAATATATAATCAAGGATTTTATACATTTTTGATAAATATTCACATTAAACATGATTATTATTTAAATTGCAACTAAAATATGAGTGACAATAATTACAGTTGTTATAATTATCAATATTTTTTGAAATGATTTACTAAATTAAAAAGCAACTCTTTTAGAATGATTACATGTTTGAACTAATAATTAATTTACTTGATAAGAATTATAATTGTTGTGGAATTGAGAGTTGTATTTGATAAAAGTGTTATGGATATTTAATTTTTGGTGAAAATCTTAAATGATTTATATATAATATTTTATAAATATACAAATATTTACAACTAATTATCTATTTCTTATAATAATTACACTACGTATTAAATAATTCAATATACATGACTATTTCTGAAACTAGGTGTCGAAAAACAGTTCAAATCGTCAGATCTTTCTTTGAAAACATTACAAAGTCTTAATAAACATTCATAAGATTTTATTATTCTCTGAGAATTTTTTTTTTTAAAAAAACACATTGAAAGATTCGACGATCCAAATACATATTTAAACATCGTAATAATCACTACACAACTACTGAAAACATAAACGTCGATACAGAGTTATATCGGAAACTAAAGAGGGGTTAAAATGAATATCCACTAATTGATATAATACATTAAATGGAACTGATCGAACACAAAAAAGTGTTATAAACATTAATGAAATGAAAATGAAAGAACGCACGAGACGGACGCTAAGTTACAATTACCTGAAGAATTTCTATATTCTACGGAAGATACAAAGCGCAGTTTGGACGTCTTGGGTACAACATGGGGACTGCATACAAATTGGTCGTCACTAACAGAGGACTGCATCGAACGGTCTGAAACACATGCGACAAGGTGCTCGAAGACGACACATCGAAATGAAATAGTGATGTACTTACGAATCATATATATATATATATATATATATATATATATATATATATATATATATATATGTTTTTGGACACATACCGAAGCTTGAAATTTGTTAAAAGATCAGTTGATTCGAATAGTTAAAATTTAATAATCCTTGGAAATAAATGTTAATAAATTCATTAAAAACTGAACTTTCCAAGTCACTAAACGTTTTGTAATTTTTATTATTTTACTTTTTATAACAGATTAGGAAAATTAATAATATTTAATAGTTAATTATTTTATCTGCCATGATTTGTTTACAAATCTTGAATGTTTCGAATAAATATATTTTTATTTTTAAATTTTCTTCTGCAATAATTAATATTTAAATTAGAAACTTCCACAGATGGATACTTGTTTCACTGTACAAACCACAGATTTGTTTCTAATCAAAAATGTTCAATACATATGATTAATCATTTTCGATTCTTACTTATGTGTATTTTGATAACGATTTCATTATGTTTTGTGTGATTTACTGTTTAAATATGATGGCTTCGTCATCGAAATGCATATAGCAACAATCGAAAATCATAAATAATCATTTATTGAATATTTTTAGTCAAAAAAATTTTAGTGGTTTATAGTGCGAAGGAAAAAATATCTGTGAAAGTGAATTTGCACACAGTATCCAAATTTTATAGTGTAAAATTGAAAAATTATAAAAATCACATGAATAAATGTTCAATCATATTATTTTTAATACGTGTTTTCAAAAATGTAATTTTCAATTATTTTTTCTAACTTCTGTAGTTACTATTTTATTTATTCTTTTAAAAATTTGTTCTATATGGCTTTTTGTTTATTACAATTTTCAATTTTTTCAAAACCTAATATAAAATTGATATGAAAATTGTTTGAGGTTTTGCATTCGTTATTTTGACACGGACGAAAAGACGATCCAATAAAATTTGATTTTTATCATAACCAAATTTTTTATTTGAAAAAAGAATGACTTTTTAATTAAATATGCTCTATGCATATAAAATAGATATTTTTAAAGATAAAAAAAATTCTTTTTCAGAATTGTCTTCTCTATTCCTTTCATAAATTATAAAGTTAAAAACAGATATAAAAATTATTTATTTTTTTTAAAAAAAACCCGAATAATTATTTATATTTAAATAATTCAATTTTTGGTACGAATATACTCTGTTTAGAAAATTCTTTTCTCTATTCCCTTTTAAAAATATAAAATTTAAAAAGATAAAAACTAATATTTTTTTTAAAAAAAATAATGGATTATAATCTTTTTTTTTTAATTATTAGAAAATCTCAAATATTCTAAAGTTTCTATTTAACGTGCTTGAAAATAATAAAATTGTTCAAGTCAGTAACTAATAATTCATATGTTTATACTTGATTTGTGTCCAAAAAATATTTAAACTTCCATTTCAGTACCGTACATCACTAATTTGAATCAAATACTTTTAAGAACAGATGCTAGAATGTATGTGCCTATTTGAAATTCAATGAAACTGAAGAGAACATTTTACAAGGATAAAGGAGAAATAAAAACGAGTGTAGCGCTTTGAATTTTAACAATGAATTGCTGAATCTCAGCGTTTCTCAAAAAAAACATTCAATTTACATTTTAAAATAAATAAATTTGCAAATATATTAGAAATATTTTTAATTCCAATATTTATAAAATTCATTTTTTAAATCGTTTGAGAAACACTGACATAAACTATTATACAATTGATATCTTAAATATCACTGACATAAATATTCAATGATATATTTTGGTTATTTATGATATAATTTTTAAATAGTCTTGAACGACACTGCGTTTTTTTATATCGAATTTACATAAATATTTAAGGTATGTTCATCTTGAACAAATAGATGGCATTATATGTTCATAATCTATTTGAATTTTCACTAATATTTCATTTTAATATTTGTATATGTATTTTATGTAATTTAAATAATTGTTATATTTATTAAATTTGCAGCAAGAAATTTTCTACCTAGTTCTGATTTTAATGAAGAGATGTTTATTTGGTTCATATTAGAATCAGAGACGTAATAAGAATAAATTGATAATATAATATACAAGTTGGTACGATTTTTTTCAAATAGAAGATGGAGCAAAATCAAAATATACTTTACATGTTGTCTATTCAAAAAAATATTAAATTAAAACAGTAAAAAGTTATCAGTAAGGTTACTAAATATTTTCAAAACTATATTATTTTTTTTTTCATTTAATCATATTATTTAAAATCGAATTATTCAATTAAATTGAATATTTATTTTGTCAGTGATATGAAAGTTTGATACAGTTTAGGAAAGGAACGTTCGAACGAATGCAAGGATACAAAACAGTATATAAATATATAATCTTTAGATTAATTATACGCGTATTAATAACTGTATACAGAAACAAAGTGAGAGAAATATACAGATGAAACTGTACATGTATATACATTATCAAATAAACTAGAATATTCTAGAACTACTTCAAGTGGAGAAAAAAGCCAGCGATTGTCGACCTCTGGTAGATTGTGTCTTTCCAAAATTTCAATAATTACACATAAATAGTATTCAAATATTCAGTTAAAAAACGATGTTTAGAATCTTTGTTTAAAGTGTTGATTTTATGTTTCAATTTTAGAAATAAAAGATATTTTTGAGCAGAAAAAAACAATGATCGAGGTATGAAGACTTTTGAGTTATTTTTAGGTTAACATAAGATTAAAAATTAATGTTTCGATACAGTTGTGGCAATAAAATTATGACATGATTATTATCTTTTCACAAATCATTTTTTTTCTTCAGCACAAATCATAAAGAACTTATTTGAATATTTATTTTTTTTTACTGGGATCGAACGTGTTTCGCGACAGACTTTACTTTTGATCTCTTTAATATCGATATTGTTTAAGTAAACGTTTTTTGTGATGAAATTTAAATAAAAATAGAAACATTTATGAGAAAATCACTGAATCATTGTACAATTGTCTGCGACCGTTATTGTATATGAATATTATTTTGCAAAGAATTTATCTTGCAGTTGTTTAGATGAGGATTTTTGAATAATATTGAAATTTTCTTTATTTTTTTTTTGTTTTAAATAAAAGTATTTTTAATGATTATAGATATTGTAAGCTGATGAAATACTATGAAAATTATTCATTTCAATGACTAAATCCTCGTATCAAAATATTAATATTAAATTATTAACAATTGTTTAAAATTCCTTTCTTTATAGTAGAACTGATTCAGTTCTCCTAGATCTCTGATTAAACTCCACAATGAAGTGTTACATTTATTTTCTATTTTTAAACTGAATATTTGAAAGTTAACATTTCTGGAAACACACATCTGAACCACGGACGAAAACCATCTTTATATATAAGAACAAATTCCAGGAATATTAGGGTATTCATATTTGTTTTTCACTCACTTCCATCTTAAACAAACTTATATCGAACCGTTGCGATCGTATAATTCTGGTACCTGAGAATAATTAGTATATTTTTAGTGTCACTGTACAACGTCGTCACATTTCTGTTCCCTATTTACAAAACGTGTACCCATGTGTGTGTGTATGTGTGTGTGTGTGTATGTATCAATGTTTCAGTTTATGCGATTTTCTGTAAATCTGTACGTTGTTTTATGTGTACAGAGAAAAAAATGTACAATTATATCGAATAGTCTTTACATCTGCATGCGAAATAAAAAAATGATGAACAAAAACATCTAAGATGTTATCTATATGAAACTGAAATACCTACATCTCGTACCTGTTGGTACAGTGCCCGATGTGGCGTTCTCATCGCGTCCATTATGGCCGTTCGGGGCCCCAGGGACAGGGGTTAATGTGAAACTAGAACTGGATAATGATTCTGAAAAATACATACATACATACATATATATATATATATTATTTTAGAATGATTTAAGATTAAAAACTTCACAATATATTTTAGCACTGTGGCTAAAATCATTTTTAGAAATTAATTTTTCACTCCCCTACAAATCCAAAAATAATTTTCGAACTAAAAATGTTTAATAATTGAATATTGATCATTTTTGATTACTGATTAATCCAACTTCAATGTCTATAATATTATACACAACATAGAAGAGCCGTTTTCAATACTTTAGTGCTTTGAGGATAAAAAAATCGTTGTCGACATGCATATAAGCAACGATTAAAAAATATTTATTGAACATTCTTGACTAAAAAAATGTTTTATAGTTTATGGGGTAAAAAATAATTCGTTTGTGAAAATCAACACTCCATATTATATTTTTAAATCTAACCTCTTTTTCCTCCAAGTTGAAGTCCACCTGTATCATTCATCTTTCCATTCCTGCTACCCACAAGTGTATCCTGACTTGCACCCTTAAGTTGTTCCTGACTTTGCGTATCTGTCGTAGACGTTTCCGTCTTAGCACCGTTTCCAGCGTTGTTCCCAGCGGAACTTTTCACACCAACAGCAGCACCTAATTCTGTACCACCCGTAAGCATTTCGATTAGTGATGGGCGTTGGTTTCTCTGCCCGCCTGTCTCGTTAGTTACAGTCATTGTGCTCGTATGATCCTTCTTCGTGTGCTCTGGAGTCTCTCCTAAAAATATTTTTTTTCAATTATCAATTGTGTGATGTATACGTATGAGATTTAATCTCATTTAGACACAAATAAAAAAATATATTTACCAAGAAGATTTTAAATCTGAATTACAGATTGTTAGAATTTATATAAAAAAATAATTAATTCGTCATTGATAATTGCATGATTTTTAAACTTGTTTTGCATTGTAAACTGAAAATATTTTAAATTAAATAAAAGAGACAAATTATGGATTAATAAGAACTTAAATCAATGCTTTTCTTTTTTATAAAATCTATAAAAGACATCAAAGAAGATATAAACGTATATATTTTTAAATATCGAATTTTCTAGTTTTTATACAGGTCGAAAATATTTAGAAAATATTCATTTCTTTAAGATATTCGAGAGAAATATCAATTATTTCGTTTCTGTAATTATTAAAACTTAATTAAACGAAATTTGATTATGAATATTTTTCAAAATGAATCTGAATGATTTATTTTCTATAGAAAGAACGTTGTTATCTTTTAATATTCCTTATTAGCCATTTTCTCTTATTCTTTCATTTTTAATTTTTGAACTTTCAAAGAAATTTAGAATGTCTTGATTAAGTTTGTATAAAGAATATACGAGTACATTCGCAGAATATTTATATATATATATATATATATATATATATATATATATATATATATAATTATATCAGACAGAGAACACAATAAACATTTAAGGCTCCTATTTGAAACATTTAATTGTAAAATTAACATTGACAGTTGCAACATAATTAAACATTGATCTTTTTTATAAAAATACCTTTTTCACAATCATAGTTTAGCACAGCGGTTAAATTGATTTTAATTCATTTTTGAAAGATTAACTTTTTGTATTGCGATGAATAACACAGGACTACGTTCTAAATCTTTATTGTACTTGATAAATTTTCAACAAATACGTGATATTCTGATATCTATTTATCTTACTTATAGGATATTTATTTTTAAATTAATTATTAATCATTTATAGGTTTTAAAATATTTTTAGTATGGTTCACAAAACTAAATTCTTAGTTAATTCATTAAAGAATAATCATGTTTATTCTAATTTTAAAAAATAGAAAATAATTCCTGTATAGAAATCATTTATTTGTAAGTTTTAGTAATCAAATAATTTATTATGTATATCCTTCAAGTTTTATTAAATAATTTGGAATTTTGAATTGGAATTTTAACAAAATCAAATAAAAAATGTTTTAAGATGTAGAGATTTGATAATTTTAGTGTCTAAATAAACAAAATGCTTATAAAAATATTTTTGTATCAGTGTTTCTGTTGATGTGTTTTCTTGACGGTCTTCATCTTTTTATTTTTTTTTCGACACGTTTGTCATCTTCAGGCAGACTTCTAAAATCAACCTGAAGATGCCACGTGCTGAAATTAATAGAGGATAAAATAAACTTAGACGATCCCAAAGGACAAAGACGATCAAGACTATAAAATTGATTGATTACATTTGTGTCTCGAAGATTTCATTCACATTCATTCACTCCCATGCAAAAGCTATGTCTAAGAAAAAACATTGACGTAAAGATACCATATTTACTATCTTCAATTTCTTCTTTCAACTCTTTCATCTCCCTAGCCAATTCCATGAGCAGTGCACCCCTCGATTTCGGTTCCGGTAACCCCGTACCGTGCAACTTATCACGGATCACGCTCTGCATGTGTCGTTCATGGTCCGAGATGGGCGGTTGTAACAACTAGAAATGAATTCAGTCTGAATTAGTTTCAATCCTCCGAACAATCGTATCGAACAGTTAACGTCTAGACACAAAGCATATCAGTTGGAATGTAAAGAAAAAATATATATAAATAAATATTTACTTCTGTATACAGCAATCATTTTATTGTACATGCAATGGACACGATTCTGTTTCTAAAGTAATCATCACAGGAACGATTCAAACAGTCTTCTGTATTAGGATTTGAATCAGTGGCGTGGCTATGTGTCCAATTGCATATTTAGAATATATCTGATTGTGTAGACGTTTTTTTTTTGTCTTCGTTTTATTATTCGATTTTTTTAAGGCCCTGGAGATGAATTTGGAGACAGGATGAGTGCGGTTAGTCTTTCAATATAAATAGTTTTTTAGAAATATATTGCTATTTTTTTAATATCGATAAAATTTGTCATAAGCGTGAGGGTAAGGTTACTTTTCCCTAAGAACAAATTTCGTGGAAAATTTAAAACTTTAAAATAGAAAAAAAAATTAAATTACGACGGATTTTTCTGTTACATTATAGTAGTTTGGCATTTTTTATCTTAACATATTTTCTGCATAAAAGAAATATGAATAAAGAAGTGTGAGAGTGTTTTTATCATTTATTGAAAATTTAAGCAAACGCTTTATTTATAACATTTTTTTAAACAAAAAAAAACCGAAGTTTTTTAATCATCTTAAATATATTTCAAACAAACTATTTATAAATCCAGAAACGTCGACTCAATCCTGTATTGGATTTTGAATCCATATTAGTTACGCCACTGATTGACACTATTTAACATTCAAAGGAAACAGGGGCTAACATACATCGAAAATAATGCTTAAAAATTCGTAACTAAACAATAAAAAAGATAAACATGTACGTATGAATCAACTCAAAGTGATGGATCCCTCTCAAAACAATTAATGAATTCATTTATGTAAACTTTATATAAAAAAAACATCCATTAAAAACACTGGCGAGTGAATGAGTTGATAAAATTGAAGCGAAAACACCTATAAACAGATGATTATTAAAACTGGCCCTTCACTTGTCTCTCACGGTTATCCTTCAAGCTATCTTTGCATATATCAATGTTTATTGGAAAAGAAGAACATGATAAAGGACATAATAAATATATGTGCTTCACAATGTTTACGACAAACGTGAAAAATACACTGAATTGTTTACTTTTTGCATGATGTACGGACGACAGAGGATGAAGAGTGCCGTGCGGTGCGTCACGACGAACTCGAGGAAGTCCCAAAGGAAGTTGGCGGCCTCGTTACGACGGCCGAGGGTTCGCATGGCGTACGTGACACGAAGCCATTCGTACCGAAGCTCGTGGTCGAAACATATGACCATGATTTTCAGTGCTATAAACGAAAATTATTTTGGACTGTTATGAAATGCCTGTAAATTGTTCTTAGAGTTTAAAGGATGAAAGAAAAACATTTTTTCAATAAATAATACTTTTTTCAATACATCAAAAATTCTAAAATCTGATTAAAGAAAAACACCACTACTTTTTTCCTGATGCCTGAACCGTATTTTTTTTTGAGAAATATTAGATTGTTGCATATGAAATGGTCGATTTTACAATCTTGTAATGTTTGTCGCATTGTTAGTCAATAGACATGGTATCCTAAAGCTCAATGGTAACTCTCTCCACATATTCATGGCTTAGAAATTTTACCAGTTACAGTATGACCTTTTTTCTCATTCTATATACTCATCTAACCTGACAAAAGTTGATTGATTTCAATTCTTTAAGATTTTGAACTATTTCTTCAGTGACGAGACAACAGCTAACATATTTTCGTTGAATTCATGAATTCTAAAGATTTAGAATTTTCATATATATATATATATATATATATATATATATATATATATATAAACACATTTGTATCTTATTAGGCAAAACGTATTGAATTTGTTGTGTGCTAAATTTTTATGACAATTTCCTCCATATATTTCACAAATGATGATTTATTGTTTATTAATTGAAATTGTCTTAAGTTCATTTTCAGTTCTTCAAGTTTCTAGATCTCTTGTTTAATTAGACAACAGTTAACATCCTTTTGAGGAATTACTATCCCGTTTATTAACTGAATTTGTCCTAAGTTGATTTTTAATTCTTCAAGTTTCTGGACTACTTATTAAATCAAACCAGTTAAAAACGCTCTTGAAGAATCCCTATCCTTTTTATCAACTGGACCTGTCTTAAGTTAATTTCAATTTTTCCAATTTCTAGACTACTTTTTCAATTATATACAGTTAAAAATTCTGTTGAAGAATTCATCACTTCGAGGAATACATATTTTTAAAAAAGTGCTATAAACACATTTTTATCTCGTTAATAAAATTGTATTATATCTTTTGGGGGTCATTTTGATTAATAAAAATTATTTTTAACTAAATATAACAATAAAAAAATCCATTTCATATACAACAGTATAAAAAAATCAACACAAATTTGCATATTGTATTCTTGAACAAAATGCAAATGTGTTGAAAACGTTTTCTTGCCTTCGTCGATATCCTCGCCGTACTGTAAAACCGATTATTATGAAAATTTATATGAACGGACTTACATAAGAATGCGACTTGATATAAAGATTTGTTGATCTTCGTCGGTACTTTCGTGTCACGGCCTGCGAATGTTAAGCTAGCTGTTCTCATTTCTGACGCGATTTTTATATGTTGTGCTGTTATTAGAGAAGCCTTACCAGTGACCGGAGGACATACGGCGTGCAAGACGACAGTCAGTGCAAAACTAATGTCAACTTGCGACATTTTCGGGACGTCTGTCGAACAGAAAATCGAAAATATGTTTATAGTTGGTTAGTTGATTCGACGAATTACACACCGACTGATTTTGTACGAATTGACAGAATATCTTTTTTAATTTGATATTTTTTTGATGATTTTTTTTAATACTAGTTTCTGGTTAATTTAGAAATATTTCAGTATGTTTTATTGGTTTAGATATAACATTCTTGTTATGTTTATAGAAATATTTTTAGATTAAACATTTATATGAAGGCGAGTCAGAAGGGACGGTTGCTTATTTTTTTCATTTTGAATATAAATAATGGGTTAGATGTTGATATATATATTTTGTCTATTTTTCGACGTACTTGTCAAGTCTATTAAAACATTGAATATTCTAATAGATCAGAATCAAAGTTCTGATGATAAAAATATTCCTTGTAGACGTAGTCATCATTTAAACTCTTGAACCATATATGAAATCTATCTCCTTTACAACCCTGAGAGTAAATCAGAATCATACCTTAGAATTACTCCAGTTTAACCACAATAAACTTCTTTTTTTATTTCGATGTCGACGCAATCATTTTAGAGACCAGGTATAAAAAAATCATACTCCATGTCTCTTACTAAAAATATTGAAGACAACCACAAAGTGACAATGACTGTTTATATGACATACAGAGAGTATTTTTGGTGTATTTGTCTTCTAACAGTCCTACGATCAGTGTAGATCATTATTAGAATAATTATCAATTTGATAAGGCTTGAAAAAACGGATTTATTTTAAGGGAATCTCATTTTATTGTCAGGTTTTTGACTTGATTTAACATATATGGTGATTATCACATCTAATCCATTTATAACTTACTGAAATTTCTTTATATTCAAAATTAAAAAAAAATATATGGAAATTGTACTTTCTGACTTTCCTTTTTGATTGAAATTAATTAAAAATGCTATATTTTTAGTATTAAATATTTAAATTCATGTTCAGTGTTTTGAAATATTTGATATTTATTTTTTAACCGATTTATTTAAATAATAATTCACCAATTAGTGATCTCTTTTGTTAGGACATGCTTGTATATTCTTCTTAAATGAAATCAGTTTTATCTGAGTTTATTTCTACATTTTTTGAAATGATAGATTTTATTATTTGTGCTTTTACACAGATAGATATTAAATATATCTTGAATTGGTTGTTAACAATTTTGGAATAAGATCATGCGTATCCATGTGTGTCAACTGCATGAATTATTCATGTTTGAATGAATTTAATTATTTTTTTTAATTTATTAATTACATTAAATTTGATTTATTCATATTTACATACCTTTCCGACCACTACCTACGCGAAGACATAACGGTACGATTAAATTCATGATTATATTTTCAGTTTTTTCCTGATTTTGAAATACGGAGCTACCTCCACATATTTGTTCTAGCGAGAATGAATCCTGGAATGTATCAAAGTATGACTATATTGAAATTAAAACAGTTTTGTTTCACGGCGATAATTTTCAAGCTACAATATTTCTAAATAAATATAAATGTTTTAAATCTATAAAATATCGTGATTTTTGGGTTATCTTGTGCACATTATATGTGGTTCTTAGTTTTAATTTTTTATCGAAAATGAAGATAGATAGCAAACATAATAAATAAGTTAATCATTGAGTAACTAGTATTGATTTTACTTTGAAGCAATAAGTATTTTTTACTGTAAATATATAATAATTTATAATGCGTTTTTAAGGGATTTAAAATACTTTTTTAAAGAAACAAATTGAGAATTTTTATGTTTTCATTTTTTTTCAAAAACATATTTTGAAAATAACGCATAGTAAAAACAAATATTTCTTTTAATTTTCAAATTAATGATTTTACTGAATGTATAGTTTAATTTATTGTAAGAAATTATAACCATTTTGTCAACTCAATGTTTATATTATGTCTTTTTACTAAATTTATAAATTAAATTGTTAATTATTCCAATTGTATAAAAAAACTATTGAAAGAAGAATTAAAAATTCCACAAACCCCGGTATTCAAAATCTGCTGAGCAATCAATCTAACAACAGTCGAACAAAATGCTGCCGGTGGTGCTTGTGTCATCAAAGCAGCAGTCGCTGAAGACATTCCTTCAGTCGAAGACACATCACAAACTATTAAAGACTGGCATGTATTTATTAACGCTTTCACGTGTTGCCAGTGCATGATATAAGGATATTTGATCATCGTTTCGTAGATTCCTTTCAATAGACCACCAGCAGCTTCCCAGTCTGTATTCCTCTGTAATAAATTTTATTCAGTTTTTTTATCAAACAAATTTTATCAGAAAAAAATTTTTACTCGAATTGATGGCTTTTTAGAAATCTTCTGAAAAACTTTATCAAGTCTCCGGAGTATTGTAACTAAAGCAGGTCTCATAGCATCATCCGCCCACTCTGTCGACGGAAGAATGTAACTCATATAATGCTGAAGACCTCGACAACCCATCGATTCTGGATCATAAGGGGAAACTTTCAGAAGACTATGTGCAATGTCAGCTAAACGCTAAAATGTGAAAAAAATCAACATTTTTTTTATAATCGATTTTTAATATGCAGAACTTACGACATGTGATTTAATATCAAGCAATTCGATCTGTTTTCCTTCATTTCCACCTTTCGTATTGAGTTCTTGAAGGCGGGCCGATGCTCTGCACATAAATTCTCCGACAAGAGATAGAAGGACATCTCTAGGTCGTCGATATTCCGCTCTTAACACTTCTGAATCTTCTACATCATGATCGTATGTACTTTTAGCTCGGCCGTGTTCGCTCAAATATTTCGAATGGGACTCTTCTTCGAAATCAAAACCAGGTGAATACGGTCCTCGGTTGTAATTTCTTTGACTCGACCCTTTGTGCTCAGGACTTGAACGATATGGACCATTGTAACTTCTACAAATTAGTGTTATATCGATGATTAGATTTTTTATAGATTTTATGGTGTAATTTTGAAAATAAGGTTTTATATTTTTTAATTTTGAAGTTAAGAAAATATTTAATAATTTATTACTTAGTTAATGGTTCACAGTTGTTGACTAAAGTCCTAATAGCGATCGCTAGTTGATTGATGATATCTTTTTCAGTCTTCCCTTCTTTGTTATAGGTCGGTAATTGTATATGTTGTACATAACAAGGTAGAATTGCCTCCAGTATAATCTTAAAAAGAATTTGGCAAAAAATTCAAATTTTGAACTGAAATGAATTTAAATAAATAATGTCTTACAAGCATTTGATATCCTCGAATACTCTCTGACGCATAACTGACGACCATAACACACAGAGATATACAATCGAGCACTGTCACCATTTCGTTCTCGTCATGATAACAGAAATCGATTGCTTTGAGAGGTTTTTCTTCTTTGACTAGTTCGCCAATATTCAACGGATCTGGTGATGGAGTTTCTAGCGATAAGAGTAAATTAAACAGACACGAAGACTGTACTTTGTGAGCATCACCGTATGTGCTCGTTTCATCTGTGTCTAATATAGCTGAAACAGACCCGAACATTTGCAAAATAAACGGTTTACGATTCATCAAGTAGAACTGTTTCACTGCATATTCCACAGTAGTTGTCACTAGTTTATTCGTCTGATGATTTGAGTAAATCTGGAGCATTGTAGGCATGATGAGAAGGTACCTGTGCCAGATAAATCATATAAAGACGGTTAATTTTGGATCTATTGTTGAAAGTTGGGAACGGTAATTAATTTTATGAGAACTATAAAGTACATACCCATTGACAGAAAAAATATTCTTAAAATGAAACGCCGCGTTTATGTAAGTGGCTGTAACATAGCGCAGTATACATGAATCTTCACTGTGTAATATTAGAGCGCCATTTAAAACGTTTAAAAATAGATGGATGTCGTTTGAGTATGCAAAGTTTCCTGCCATGGCTTCGAACATACGTGCTATCAAACGTACCCACATGAATTTATGCAGGACGTCTAGTCCAAGCAATTCCTAAGAAATTGTATAAATAAATAAATTATAAAATTCTTGTCCAAATATGTTAGAAGATCAAAAAGTTCTCATAATTTACAATCCGTTTCATTTTTAAAATTTTTTAAAGTTGCACTAAGACTAAGATTTATTATCTATTATTGTTTTATTTAACTACTCTGTTAAGTGCATAAATTCTGTATTTTTAGGAAAGAAATATACTTCAGTATTAGAATCTTATCAAATTTTATACAAAGAAGGTATTAAAACGATTTACTTTTAACATTATTTAGAAAATGTATATAAAGATGTTGCTCTATAATTTTCAAATCATTTGTTACACTAACCTCACATTTGTTCAAATTTGAAACAGATGGAAGTGAGGTTAGACAGCGTAATTATTTATATTATTCTTCAAATTTAACTTTCCGTATTTAATTTCTGTTTCCTGATCTAAAGATAGTCTTGAAAAATATTATTTTGTAATTTAAAATTGCTTAAATAAGTGATTTTTATATAATTTTGCTGTAAAGACAAAGAAATGTTCTTTAACAGGATAATAGTTTTAAATATCGTTATGAAAAGTGTTTTGATCTTTGTGGAAACTATATTCGAAAATAAAATTATTTCTTTTTATTTTATTTTATTACAGGAACTTTGTGATCCTCATATGCACTTTTTGATAAAAATAAGAATCTTACTTTTCCAATATCACCACCTTTGTACAGATCTAAATCAGATTCGAGAGCTTTTCTGGGAAATGATGGCAGTTTCATAAGTTCTTCGTGCAAAAAGACAACTCTCTGAACAACCTACAAACGAAATTCATACATTTTTCAAATAACATTAACTTTTTTTTAATTATCTTGATGTATGGTATTTTGAGATATAGTTAGGGAAAAATTAAGGTATTCGAAAGAGAATACTCTTAATGTTATTGTCTGTATCACGAAATAAAAATATAAAATACCATATCGACATTCTTTAGGATCGCCCACGTTAAGTGCACTTTTCCGATTTCGACAAATTTGTGTAACAGCTCTTGTTTCTGTAACGCGTTAAATGCGTCCTCTGGCTTCATGTGAACCAACTCTAATTGCGGATATTGCGAGCGTTTGAAGAAATAGTAGTCTCTTACATAGGCTTGAGGATTATGTATCTGATCTGAAAAATAGAATTTTATAAAAAATATTCTTCATCTATCAAACATTTAGGATATTTTCGATTTTTTATAAATTATGAATATATTTTCATTTTAACAGATATGGATAAAAATAAAACACAAAGGCGACTAAATTCGATAAGAAAATGATAATAAATTGTTAATTAAAAGATAGTAATATAATCTTACGAGTTTTGTAGTCAACAAGGAAGAATTCTTTATGTCTAACTTCATCGATACCAAAAAAGTCTAGTGATTCACGTAAAATTTGACAGAATTGTGTGTCTTCTTGTACTGGAAATTGAGATGGAATACCACCAGCATCCGGATCTGAAAATGTATATACAGTACGATTGAAAAGTTTATAAACCGGTTGTGTGTAATGAAAATATTTGTTATTTATTACTTTTTGTTTAAGATAGAAAATTTTAAATTATTTATTTATTCAGGAGAGATATAATATGTTTTATATTTTTTTAATTTAGTGATTTTATTTAAAAATCGATTTTTATAATACGATATTTCATATTTCGATTTTTTTAAATGAGTAGGATTTAAAAATAACCTAGATTTATTTTTACTTGTCGTTTGTTTTTACACGAAAAGATTAAATTAGTAAAATTATGTTTTGTAAGAAATGACACATTTTTAATTATACCTTGCGGTCCATGAACGATGATTTTCTTCGCAGATGGCACATTTGCTGTCAGCAATATAGAAGCATCACACTGTTCTTTTCTAAGAATCTGTTTTAAATCCTTGAACATAATTCCGTGAACACTGTGAACGACCTGTACACAATTTAGAATTTATAATATATTTACATATCCGTGTAAAATAGATTTTATTTTTTTCTTACCATCCAGAGTATTGATAAAGCGACTCCTATTAATTTCTGTCCATCCTCGTGCGGCGATCTCGTATAAAACATCACAAATCCTATAATATAATTATATAGAGCGAACGCTGCTTGTTGAGGCAATTTAGGAATAAATCTTATTAAATGCCGTAGGATTTTAAACATTTGATCTTGTTTTTCGCGCGTTAAACGTTCTAAGACGTATCTTAAAAACAGTGCACTGTCTTCGACGAGGCAATTCCAGACGACCTATCAGACATTTGAATAAAAATGGCTGAAGTTCGGATAAGAAATGGATGGAATACCTTATAAGCGATTTCATAAACTGCACAACCGTCATCAGAAACAGCAGCATCATCTAACAGACCGATGATTTCTATAACAGCAGCACACAGACTGGATGGAAAAAGAGAATGTGCTGAATGTAGATGGTGGCTTGTGTTTCTAGCACCAGCCCCTTCTGCATTCTCCTCGTTGTCAGCACTTGCAGCTGCATTTAATCAAAACTTTGTGTTAGTTATAAAAATAAATATTTATTAAAATCTTGTTTAAGAGAAAAACAAGCTGTCACCTTCTTCATGGTCATCCGCTCCTGCATGGTATAAACTTGGTTCGTATGCAGCTTGGACGTTAATGGGAATCGTTGTGATTAAGAAATTTTCTCTCTCTACTCTCTTTTTATCATCTTGTGCCTGAAGTGCCATTTTTATTAACTCTGTTTGTTGTTTCTTGCGTGTCTTCGTTGCTGTTACTAAAGATCTCTAGAATTGTAAAGAAAAATATTAAAATTTACAATTCATTACTTATCAATTTAAGATTAAATCGTTTGAACACTGAAGATATTCACTTTTCCTAATCATTTTATTTTTTAAATACATAATTGAAAAAATTAATAGAAGTTCAACAGAATGATTCTTAAAAAAAAACAATTTTTCAATTAAAAGTTCTTACATGTCTTTCTTGATTAATGGTCACTTCTTCGACCTTAGTTTTCACTTGTGGCATCCACGGTGGATCCACAACCGGTAACGATTCAATACCAATCTTCGGCGAAGGTAAAGTGAATTCAATGCCCGGTGGTGGTACTTTAAATGTCACATGAGCGCCTTCTTCCATTCTCGGCCATACTTGAAAACGGAGTTTCCAGAGTACTTGAAACCTTTACAAAAAAATTTTCTTGTACATGTTATATTTTTTTTCGCAAAAGGAGAAAATAAATTACCTTAATATTGAATTGATCCGAACAGCAGCATCTTTATGTCGTAAACCTACATGTAAGATCTCTGTTGCCTGATGAGGCACGCGTACAGCTCCTAAAATAAACAAAGCTGCAGCCGATGCAGCCACCTCTTGATTCCATTCGAGTAACAGTTTCCATGCAACCTTCATCGTGTCTGAATAATGGTCTTCTGATAGAATAACGGCTCCTTTTACAAGAATAGACAACGGCGTATGGAATGCATCTCTAACCTGGAATAGAACATTTAAAAAATGATGATATTTTTCAATCAAGTTGTTTTATGGAATACTTACCTGCATTTTAATATATTTGAGTATCAGTGGCTGCTCTTTCGGTTTCTCTTCTTTCTTAAACACGTGACTTCGTTTCTTCGAGTCGACTTTACCTTTCTCTACATCTTGATCTGCAATATCTCTAGAAGAATCGCGGCATGTTGTTAAGCGACTTGCTTGTGATCCATCTAGATTTCTATCAATCCTAAAGAGAAATGAATTCATGCGAAGATGTGAAATGAAATCATGAAGAAGTTGCCATGCGAACGCTGAATTTTATTTGAAATATGAATCTTATATTTTCTTCTTTATTTTTAAAACATAAAAAAACTTATACCTTGTGTTATTTTCAATAAAATTCGAAATTAACACTCGTACGAAAACACTTATTTAGATTCTAAAATAAATATTTAATCAGAAAATTAAATCATTATTTGTTTATACATTCTATTTTATTCTTGAAGAATTTAGAATTTCAGCCTTATGAAATGTGCGTGAGGTCGAATGAAGAAGCCAATTATGTAAGAAACAATGATTTATAGATGAGTTTAGAATTTAGAAAGTTATTTGCTACGTAGAATGTCTACAAGTTAGTTGTAAAAGATATTATGTTTCGAATAATTTACCTGTCTCTCCTTCCCACACTGTCTTTTCGTCGTACTGGCGACGTTTGTTGACTAGTCTGTTCTGAAACTTTTCGAACACGTGATCCTTTATCCTTTTTATCTTTTTCATCACGGGATTTACCATCCCCATCCATATTCAGAAGAGGTCCAGCTCCGTCCAGGACACCGAATTCTTCACCATAGACCTAAAATTTCGAATCATTGTTTTATTATTTAACCAGTTTTTTCTTAAAAGTTTACGTGATACATTGATAATAAAATATATTTAATATACCTTTCTGACAGCTTTCACAAGTCTTGCGCTTGCACGCATATTTCGACGATAACAATTCGGATGACAGAAATTCTGATGTGAGCAAATATAGTTGAACGAATTAGCGATTTGAATCATAACCTAAATCAGTATTTAAAAAAATCTTTTCTTAATCATTCAACAATTGCGTTATTGTCTATACCTTTATCCAGGGTAAATGTTTCGATGTATCATCAGTTTCGTTACTGTCACTGGGACTTTCTGGTGGTTGTTCGTCGCTTAAAACACCTGGAGATTCTTCACCGCCAGATTCGCCACCTCCGCGACTCACATCGCATCCACCACCGACGATTCCAGGCTCTGAGGTATCACTACGATCTGATAAAGAACTTACCTTTCGTTTTGACTGGATAGAATCGGCTCTTTTGACAGGAACTAAGAAATAATAATCGTTAATATCTTATTGATTTGTTGGAAAATAAATCGTATTAAAACAGTGAATATATGAATGAAATTATGGTCACAATTTTAAATAATTGATAGAAAATAGACGTTTCTTTAAATATAGTTTAGATAATTAAATTCAGTATTAAACACTTTAGAAGAAAATTATTCAAAAACATCATAATTATAATTAAAATAATACTTTTGGGATTTCTATATAAAGTTTCTAGAAATTGTTAAAAATTTACACAATCTATCTTAATTTTTTTTCAGACTAATTTAGTTAACTATAAAAGGCTGATTTTATCCTTTAAGTAGCAATATAATTGCTTGTTTTCTTGTAATAACTGGAAAGTTTAAAAACATTTAATAGAAAAATGAAAAAATATTACCCACAATTTCAAGAGTAAATCAGTTATTCCTTCTTGTATGACAATACTCAGATTTCAAAGGCCTGTTCGCAAAATTTTATCATCCATTCTTAATAAGTCCCTTACCTACTTCATTTGTTACTTTGTGACTACTTTTTTGCCTTAAATTAAAATTAAAATGCTAAGAGTTTGATGACATTAAAGACATCTAAAAATATATAATCAACTTCCAGGATAATAGTCTTTATAAAACTGCTTTGGAAAGTTTTGTGATAATTATATTACTACAGATGGAATTCGCTTCGAATGATATGCTATAAAACAGTTAATTAGTTGAAAATGATGTGTTTTTTAAACTAATTCTGATAATTTTGGAATAGATTGTGTATATAAGTGCAAATTTGTACAATTAAAATCAAAATAAATTTCGGAAAGTAATCTGTAATTATAGTACAGAATACAGCTTAAATTGTGAAAGAAATAATTCAAAACATTTGAGACTAGTTATTTTCGAAATAAGTAAATAAAGGCTCGATGTAAAAAATATTAAGTGCTTTGAAAAGAAAACATAATTTCTTCCAGCCATATCAGATGTATTTCAAAGAAAAGTGGTTGATATTTAATAGAGTAAACCTATAAATGAATATGGAAATGTTTTTTGATTGAATTATGTTGTTTATGACTTGATTTATGCAATGAAAAAAATAATTATAAAAAACAAAATAAATAAATAAAAAATCTTGTTTCTACTGTGTCGAATGTCTGTACACCAATATAAAATTCAGATAGAAAATGCATTTACACAACATACACTCCAGCTCAACTTCCTTCCCTTCTTTAGTCCCTCTACGCAATTTCAAACTTCTTCGTTTAAAAGATCCAGTCGTAACACTAGAACCGATCATTGGACCACCGGTTCCACGTCTCAACAAATAAGGCCTCGCTGACGCCGGTGCCCTCCGAGTCTTCTCTTTCTCAGCCGGTTGTGATTCTTCGCCCTACGTCAAGACTTTCGTACAAATATCTATATTTGTTTAAATTTATTTAGTTTGTATTTTTCTAAACTTACCTGGATAGTAACCGTTGTATTACTACTACCTTCAGACTCATTGTCAGGTTCGTGTAAAACAAAACTGATTTTTCGTTCCGATTGTGCTGTAGAAATATTAAGAACAGAATGGAATTTCTATAGAAATCGAATTATAAAAGTATATCCATACCTCCAGTTGTTATTGCTGCATCTCTGTCTCCTGCAATCGATTGTAGACTCTGTGCAGAGGTTTGTGAATGACCCATTGACGATAAAGCCATGCTCCACCTTCTGTTTGCTTCTCGACTGTAAATACGTTCCCAGGGCGGCGGTCGTTCACCTCTTGTTGATAACCTCGATGTTTTTGGAAGTGTTTGATATGTTTCACGTAGAAAGGCAGTGATCTCAAGAAGAAGATTACAGGCTATCAAACGTAATGCCATCGGACAATCAGATCCGTACAAATTTATACTTGCTGTGAAGAAAAATGTTTAATTTCATCAACAGGTATAAAAAAAAATTATTTTATAAATAAAAATTCAGTGCAGCTGTTAACAACACTAGATTACCTTCATCTAAGAAATCTTCTTCTTCGTCATGTATCAATAAATCTTTCTGACATTGTTCGTCTAGAACTAGAGACGTGATATAACTTTCATGTTGTTTATCTTGGATTAGAAGATCTTCTAAACGAGATCCTATAGCCTAAAAGGAATTACGATTGATTATTGAACCAGTTTGGAAGAATAAAGTGTTCTTACTTCGGCCCATTGATAGAACATTTTTCCAGCTGCCCGTTGCATTGCGTGAGTACGTCTAGGTGCTGAATGAACTGGGCCACGGTTCACGCCCAAACCTCCTCCTACAGGTCCGGATTGTCTGAACATTGGTAACGTTAGTTTCATCCAGCTGGGCCATTGGCCTCGATTACAACAGTGGACGAAATGTGCACATTCGAGGAGAAATGCTGCTCTGGCGACGACTGCGGAATGTGGCTTTAAGAAAAAATAGTTTATTCGTCATTATAACAGTTGAGGTTCGTTTTATGTAATTATAGAAAGCAGGGATCGTTGTGTGTTTTGTTGAAGAGGAAAACTGAATTTTAAGATCAAACAATGAATTTTTACAGGATCTTTTTTTTAAGAGTAAAATATTTTTTAATTGAAAGAATCTCTAAATTAATATAGAAAAAGCATTAAAATCTTAAGGGTTGTATTCGTTGAAATCAAGTAATTTAATTATTATATATATATATATATATATATACAGTCACAATTAGTATTTAATTACTAATTTGTAATTAGCAATTACAAATTAGTATGAAATTGTTTGCTAGTTAGTTAGAGAGGCTTGTTAGCTCACACAGAGAGTAATTTCTAACAATTATAACAATGTGATGCTTGTAAATTGATACTTGAGTGAACTAACAGTAATTCAATCTTTAATATACAATTAATAGAAAAAATCATAAAGACAGTCGTTGTAAAAATCATTTTAAATAAGTTTCTCTATTTAAAATGTGTTCATAAAGTGTTCTCTTTCTATACGTTTGATTTTGATTTATTCTTAATGATTTTCTTCCTAACAAAAGTTAAATCTTTTAATTTTATTTAAATGAATACAATTACCAAATCGAGAATAGCTGCAACTAGTTGTGGATCAGGGACAGAACCAGGCTGACAAGTTTCTAATAAAAATGAAAATCTTAACATTCCTTCAAAAACTGGTAATGTTGGCACAAGTCTTCTCTCTTTTAATATCACAACTTCGGACTCTCTTGAAACGTCGCCTAATTCTAGAGAGTTTCTTCGACTATAATCTGATATGAAAGAGAAATTCGTATAATATAAATATTTCAGTGCTATTAGTATCATAACATTAATTTAATTGGAATAAATATTGCCTTCAAATTATTTGAAAGTGTTTCATTTAATAATAAATTCTATAACAATCAATGAAATATAGAAATATATAGAAAAATAATATAATTAACTTACACCCTCCTGGTAATTCGTCAATACTCCCATCCCTCTTTTTATTTTTCTTCAAACCAATTTTATTCAATTTATCTTCCATTCTCCGTTTAGCTTTTTGTAAAGTTTGTCCCATATTACTGAAATTAATTTAAAAATTAAATTTAATTGTATTTAAGAATACCAGAGAAGTAATTAAGAAGTAAGTATTTACAAAAAAAGTACTATTGATTTTACAAAAATACATTTTATTAAATTACAGTTATTTGTAATACTTGTACCGACCTTGAACTGCCCCTTTGTGGAGTTTTTCCTAAATATCCAGCCGGTTGTCGAATTATTCCTGTACTCTCAGTTGGAGATTCTCCGTTTTCGTTCATGTCAGTTGAATCAGACGATGTGGTGTCTCGTTTAAACCAGTTGACTGATAAAGACAGAGAAATTCATAACATGACTGTTATTTTACTACCACATTGTTATTATTGAATCGGTTTACAGATTTTAATTGTTTTTTTAACAAATCTTACCGAATCCACTGAGTTTTGTCGTTTTTCCTTTCTGTGGTTTCGCGCCGGCCATTAATTCAGCAATGCCTAGTGTTCGTTCACTCTGACGTGGTGTTAAAATATGATGTTTTTTGCGAACGTTTCCAATAGGACTCTGACTACTTTTGAGAGGTTCTTCCATTTCAGTATCTAATTGACTCTATAAAAGAAATTTTATATATTTTTTCACCGACGGAAATTAATTTAATACAAATAAAATATGTTCAAATCAGGGTTTTAAAAGTGAACAGGCTAAACGTCTTTTATATATTATTTTATCTATAAACCCATATTCATGCAAGGTTGATAAATAAGTTTTGAGATGTTCTTTTACTTCAAAATCATCATTTTAGGACAAACTGATGCTTAAAAATGTTGATGTTTAAAAATTCAACTATGAAATTTATTTGCCTGGACAGAATTATTTGAATTGTTAAAAGACTAAAGACAATATCTTTTCATATAAAAAAATTTAAATTTATCGAGTACTAACAGCGCATGTTGAAGAAGTACTACGTTTTTTAAACAACTGTTTCCGTGTTCCTCGTTCATCCATCACATAACAAGTATCACTAGTCGTTGTCTCTTGAATATCATCCATGTCATTATGGTGCATATGCCTGTACAAACTCAAACAAACTCAGAAATATTTTCGAACTATTTTTAAGTGCTGGAAATACCTGATAACCCTAGTCGTTTGGAAATTCGCTTTCTTGTTAGGTCGATTCGCCGAATCGATCAGACCGCTCAAAGCAACCCTACGAAACACACCGCCGTGCGCTTCTTTTATATAAGTCATCAGCTGTCTTATATCACAGTACAATGACATATTCTCTTGGGTTTTCAGCTCTTTATACGATTGCACGAACCGTGTAACCAGTGTTTTAAAAACGTAAGACACGACCTGACCCTCGACTTTTCGAATACCACCTCCGCCGATCCCAGCACCGAAATTTGTCGCGTAACCGCTCTGAGAATTAATGTCGGGTGATTTGCTGGAACTGCGTTTCTGATCGGCTGCGAATTGGAGTACTTTTTAAATAAACATTTATAACTGTTTGATAAATCGTATGATTGCTTACTTAGTGGCGATAGCAACGAACTGGGATCAACACAGAAGCCGACATAAGCGTGGAAGAAGTCTAACGTGTCTGACACAGTGTGATATTTAACCATGTCTCGTAAAAATTTCGAGAATTGTTTCTGACTAGCTCTGTGCAATTTCGATAAGATGTTTTGACACTGTGTACGTAAAAATTCAGCAGGAGGTCCTCTTTGGCCGTCTCCGCAACCGTGAGGACATCCTAGGTGTTTTAATACTCTGGAAATAGAATAAGATGAAATATTTTATAATAATACGTTTTTAAAACAATAAATTAGATAAAAATGGTTCTAATAAAAAATAAAGGCTAGTTTTTACGAATTTATCTCCTCAATCTATTCTTAAAGACTTTCATTGATGCATTAAACGATTTTAACGTACAAAAATGCAGTTTATTCCAATCATAAACACCTTTAAGAAAAGTTAAACATTCATTCATCCGATTTTTATAATTTTCCAAATTAATTTTCGGTATATTTTTTCATAAAACATTTTTTCGATAAAAAAACAACTTATTCTTTAATTGAATTCTTTTTATAATGAACATTTCATTAATTATTTAAATATAAAAACCAAAATAGCATTTTTTTTTCAAAATTTTAAATCGATTTTCATGTTTAAATTGCTTATTTTTCTGATTAATTAATTGTAATTAATAAATGGCCAGAGTGATTGATTTTGAAGAACACAAAAAGACTACAAATTATTTTAAATCAATTTTAAAGAAATAACATTATTATTATTTTTAATTAACTCACATAAATAATTTATTTTGATTTTATTTACATACCTTATTATAATATTCATAATTAGATTATGCGGTGTAAATACTTTTTCCATTTTTCCATCTTCTTTTGTAATATTTTCATTATTTGTAGGTGTTGTGCCAGTGCCTCCGCCTTAAGAAAAATATTTTTTCAATATATAATTAATTTTTAAATTTCACTCTTAATCAATAATTGAAAAATGATTACTTATGCAGGATTTTTTGGAAAGGCCAATAGTGTTTTTGGTTATATTGAAACAGTAGCCTTTTTTCTCTGCTAGGCATATTGAGTATCATAGATGGGAAATGAGTTATGAAAACTGGTATTATAAACAGTTATTGTATTGACTTGTACGGAAAATTAAGTGAGAGTAGTCAGAGATTTCTAATAAATTTACACACAAAAAACAAACATGCACAATGAAAATATCCATTTCAAATTTTAAAAAAACTGCTCAGAAAATGTTAAAATTTCTAGATAATGGGAGTTTATTATATAATTTGTATTTTTAATACAGAAAATTATTTTAAAATGCAAAAAATAGTCAATGTAATTCTGTTACAGCTTAATTAACTAATTCAAAAATTTATTTATTGAAATTTGTTAATACTGTTGTAAAAAAATCAATTTTTGTGTTAAAATATTAAGTACCTTGTTGAGCCGAATTCGTTTGTGCTTCTTCACGAAGACACTGTTTTAAAACGCCCATATCAAGTAAAATTTCAACTAAATTTAAAAGGACTTCAGCTACACGTAGACTGCAACAAGCATTATCGTGTAATGCGGCTGAATGGACGGCCTAAAACAATAATATATTTTATTATAATAAAAAGAACGGTCGATATGAATTGTTATTAGTTCCAATAGAGTTCTGAAACTGAGGCTAAATTCATTTTTACAAATTAACTCTTTTTCACTTCAAAAATCTTCAAGAATTTCTGAATGAAATTTTTCTATAAATCTTTATTGCCTATAAAAATTTCAATAACTTGCAACTCTGAGAAACGTGGAATCACCATCGAAACTCATAAGTAAAAATGATTTTTTTTAATTATCAGGAACAAATATTTCCGTAGTTTCATAATTTAATTATATATTGTTTTGGTAGTCTTGAGTTTTTTTCAGTCACTCTAGTGTTTTATCTTCTATGCCTAGTTTTAACATGTGTGTCACATTCAAGCATCTATAGATCAATCTATTATCTACAGCTGCTTAAAGATGGTAGATGTACTGAAAGTAGTCATAGAAGATAAAGCTTGTGTGACTCAAAAATACAAGACCACCATGACAATACTTCAGCAAGATTACAGGCACAAACTCAAACTATTACATGTTTAATTATGCATATTCCCAAACAATAAACAAATATATAAAAATATTTTTATTTACCGTTTCATATAAGAAAAATAGATTATATTTTTTTTGTTAAACTCATTCTTATTACCTTCAAAACAACCTGATAATCTAAATCTCCATCTTTCGTTATATAACACAACGAACCAGGTGCTTCAGGAATTTCTTCACCCAAATACGTTATATTCGAATCTGTCTGCGACCTTGTCAAGCTCGTTTTTCTCTCTTGTGTCGTCTTCAGCTTAGCACCACACAGACTGATTGTATCTAATTGACTATCTATCGACCCCTATAACGATTTCCATGTTTATTTAATAATTTTATTTCTCCTCGTGCTAAATACCTGGCGTTTCATATAATCCGGAGACGGTGTTGGTGTATGCTCAGTAACTGTGATAATAGGATTTTGGGTACTAGAACCTTGGACGTTAGTGACTCGACTCGTCCTCCTTCTATCCCAGTGAATTTCACCGATGTATCTAATAAAAAAATACATTTCAATTGGGAGTAAGACACGTGGAGGAATTGTGAAAATATTCCACATGCAGAACACATGACAGAGAAAACAAAAATCGCATTCCATTGTGATCATTCGAAATAACGTCGTTCGATTAAAATTAATACAGCGGACAGTTCAACAAAGAAATAAAAGAACGGATACAAAAACTGTATGTTTATTTCAAATATAAAAATACTTTCACGAAAGCTGAAAAATCACATTCATATCTGTGTACAATTTTTATGTGTGACAGTGCCAATTAAATCACTAATTCTGTGTCGAATTCAGGTGTTATGTGTGTGTGTCCCAAATTTAGGTTTTGTCTGTGATTCTGTGCCGCATTTATATGTATTTATTTTTATATTATTTTGTATGTCTGTGCATGTCTACCTAACTTCACATCGAAAGCACATTGAAGAGCAGGGTCGGACTCAAGATTTTAATATACAATCGAATTCAGGTGTGAAATTGTATACAAATTGTAGAGAGTGCTCGAAGAAAATCACATTTTTTTGGATGGAAATAATCGATGTGACAAATTAATATTGTTTTTATTATTTATTTTTTTTTAAAAAAAATAGTTAAAATATTAATTTTAAATTAGAAACCGGTTTTATTCGAAACAGATGTAAATCTTGAGGTACACATTTTAAAAAAATATCCTTTAGATAAAGATTTTAAATTTCTTAAAGAAGTCTTATTTAATCAATGACTCGATTAATGTTAATTAATTAGAATATACATTTATCGATTCATAGTTCAGTTAAAAACGTGAAAAAATTGCAATTATTCTAAAATAATATCTTCACAAGATTACAAAATTATAATTTCTTTTTCCATTTTATCCTAGTATAATTGAACTTTTCCACCGTTTACAAGAGATTTTAATTTAGTAAATTAGATTTTAATTGTTTAAAATTTGTTAAAAAATAAATTGGACGAAATTAATCTTTAGTTATTTCATATATATATATATATATATATATATATATATATATATATATATATATCAGTTTTTGTATTCTGCATGTCCACAATTTGTAATTTTGTTAGAAATAAATGTACACCTACAACCAATTATGTGATATTCTTGTGTTTCTAAATCCGACCCTGTCATAATCTTCACCTAGTTTATATACTACGTTTTATAAACTTACCCCCCAGCGGTAAGTTCATCTATCAAACAGCTGAGAGAGACAGAAAAGAGTAACATTTATATATATAAGACAGAGAACACATAGCAGAAATCTGTTGTATTTTTTATGTATTTGATCAAATTTCTTTCTGTTAGTCGATAGAACTAAATAGCACATCTATAGAACATTGGTGCGCAAAAAAGTGGGTAAAAACAGTGATGGAATCAGTAGAAGAACAATAAAAAAGCGGTTATATAATCAGTACGTACGCTGCTGTAAATATTTATTTACTTTTATAGAATAATTTCGTACAGTTTTTTCAATTTATATCTTTTATATGAAATGAAAAATAATTATTTAAAAAAAATGTATTCAATCGGAAATATTCGTTCATTTCCGTGTATTTCACTTCCAATTTTAAATATTTACAACTGCGCACGAATAATTCAATAATAAATAATCGTACAATTAAAACAATATATCTCTATATATCTATATATAAATAAAAAGGGTCAACAGTCGATTATCTATAAAACTTGAAAAAAAAACAACGAAACATTCTTTCAATCCTCAACAATGAAAACTTGTACCGAGAGTATTTTTTATCAGTCAACAAGTTTGTTTGTATCAATGTTCTCTGGTTTGTCTGTAATATTCCAATTATTTAGTGTATGATTCAATAGAATTACAAATAATAATAATGTAATAGACATTTTCCTAATAGATTAATATTTCATTCACAGATGCAAAGATGCTGAATAAGTAAAAAAAATACTTGTCAAAGAAACAACACACATTTTTTTAGTAAGAGAATTGAACAGAATTAATAATCAGTGAAACGTATTTCGGAGTCGTCGTTTCTTTGCTACGTTTTTAGAACTAGAAATGAATTTTTCGTTTGTTACAAATAGGCATAAAATACCTTAGACTTGGCATACTTTTCCCTTTAACAAGATTACTTGTACTGCCTAACGGGTCTTTTATCGGCTCGAACATTTTTGAAAGCGCTGAACTGGGACGTGATAAATGTTCGTCGCCAGTGTCCAAACTTCGATGATAATCCTGATAAATGATGATAATAAATTACAGAGAAATGTTAGTGCGGATGAAATAGAAATCATACCGCATGTACTGCCATTTTCGGTTCGTCCTGGCCGATTTTTTCTAACGCTTTTTCGGATTTCGATAACAGTTTTGTCTCTACAAATGCTTTCAGGTCAGCCATTTTCATACGTTTTTTTGTTTTTTCACTCGCTCGTCTCTGGTGTGCCGTGTCGTCAGGTTGTTTATTTATAGTATGATATGGGGATTCTGAAATTTATATTTTATAATTTTTACATATTGCAGAAATGACATTAATGGTTTTTTTAAAAAAATTATTGGAATAAGTATAAAATGTTGCATAAAAAATTATTATATGAAAAAGAAATGATTTTATGTATTTAATAACTCGATTAAAAATGTTTTTAATCTAAGTTTTATATAAAAAAATAAATTCTTTATTTATTGACAAATTAGAGAATCATAACTTCTGTTAAATGTTCACCTGTTATTACCAATTGTTTTCATAATAAATAATATTTAGTTGCTAAGCAACAGTGTATTGTTTATAAACAAACAGTAATTATATTTAACAATTTATAACTAAATTTGACAAGAGTAATGAAATCTTAAAAATTTTAATATAAATTTGTAAATAATTTATTAAAATAAGATGTACTAGAATGTTTGAAATTTAAAAAAATGTAAAGAGAAAGACATAATAGTGAAGTGAAATAAAATTGAAAATTTATATTAGATTTAACCTCAATATTATATTAGTTTCAGATATATGTTGATGTAAGATATTATCTATTTTTTTATGAAGATAAATATTTTCAGTAAAAAGGTGAATATAATACCAATTATTTGCAAAATTTATTATAATTATTTAAATCAGTAATAAGTAATATTAAATCATTTTTTTTGAAACTGTAAATAATACGTTGACAAAAGAAGCACTATTTCAAACAACACTTTTTTTAAAAAAAGTTCAATAATTACTCACTGTCTATTTTGATAGTTGATTAAAACCGATTAAATTCGATAATGAAAAAAATTTAAATATATTTGAAATCGTGTTTAATTTATAAAAATTGTTTTAGTTACAGTGATGAAACAATTCTTTTGATATGGATTTAAAATATTTAATATTCCTCGAAGAAAAATTCTTTCTAACTGGACGAGATTTATTTTATATTGATTTAATAGTAGATATGGTTGATTTGAATTCACTGACCTGTTAATAAAGATACATCTTTCACTTCAGGAACTTCTATAAAGTCTTTTGATTCTTGTTTTTTTAATTCCGGACTCTGATAGATTGATACTTCGATTTTAGGTATTGGTAAAGAGTTACTTCTACGTCTCGGTTGTTGTTGAGTACTGTAGTCATCATTAATATCTCTCAACCTGTCAAATAGAACTATTATTATTTTTCTGATCAAAAGTAGTGATTAATTGTATTTTTTTCAGTGCAAAATGTCAATTTCAATGTATGTAAAATATTTTTTAATTTGTTCATCCTGTTTAAAAATAGATAAAACTGGCTCTCCTTAAAATTATTCCGAAAAATTGTACTTTTGAAATGATTTTGGGGAAATTGAATAGTGTAGAATTTTTTTATCAAATTTCTGGATTTTGTATTACCAGACATTTGTATTTCACTAGTAATTAATTAAATGAAGTACCTGTTATATAAAAAATGTAAAGCCCAATAAATCCCTTCTTCTTGCCAATGAGTTATAAATAAACATCTCAACACAGCAACATCTAAAAATGTTGCTGCACATAAATCAATAACTCCATTTTGTTGCACACGAGATTTATGTAGTTCCTTATCTGATGATTTTTCTGGTGGTTTTCCTCCACTGTCCACCGAATCTTTATCCGTAGATGATCTACATAAAAAAATACAGGATTTATTTATAAATTGTTTTTGAATTAATAATGAAGATAATATAGTTACCCCATTTTTTGCATTGGAGGTTTAGTCTTTACATTTCCACTATCCGGTGAAGACATGATCGAAATTTGATCGACTTTGAGGTTCGCCTTTACAGTTGTTACATTTTTAGCCATTGCTAGTTGGAATAAACTTTTATCTGCCTGTAGAAATAATTATAAATGTAAAAGTTAAAATTTTCCTAACAAATATTATTTCATTGAATTATTTTTTTTTATAAAATTAATAACGTTTTAAAATTTATTTCTTGTTTAATTATATTTAATGTATGAAATAAAATGAGTTGTAATTTGCAAAAATCTATTTAATTTAATGTCATGGTATACAAATAAAAATAAAATTTTTGTTAAAAAAATCAAGGTTGTTATTGTTTAGCCTGCCTATGTATCCTTTATTCAAAACCATTTCATTTTAATCATTGAGGTCACTCTTGAATTGTTATTTCTATGACCAATTTTGAATTGTCATCTTTAGGTGGGTTTTTTGAACTTTTGAGAATTTAAACTCAAACAATCTATGTGAAAATAACAGAAATCTAAATATCGGTTACGGGGGGAAAGAATTCAAGGATTCAAATAGAATAATCAAACATATCGTTAGGTTTGTATGTATGTAAAAACTTACTGTGTAAATTGAAGGATCTTTAAGAAAGCTGTCGGATTCGTGCAAGGATGGCAAGCGAAATATAACAACATGCTCTTCTTCCGTACTCGAACTCTCTTCCGGAATTGTTTCTGGGAAAACTGTATCTTTAGGTGATGATACCCAGTTTCCCTGTAAATAATAAAATTTATATATTGGTGTTAAAAGGTTTTTTTTAAAAAAAAACGTGTTTTTTGTATAAGCAAATGAAATGGTAATAAAATTTGAAATGGTAAACAATATAAATATCAATGATAAATAATTTAATTCCTCGATTTCTAAATCTTACTTCATCATCAATGGATGATTTCGGTGCGGTAATAATGACAGCATTCGTCGATGTAGGTAATGGTTGCAGATGATGTTCACTGTTATTAGTTTGACTCGGTGGACTCCCAATACTAACACCTTCTTCAGCTGACGGTTTCCCTAAATAGAAATTATTACATATCTCAAATTTTCAACGAATTAATTCTCATATATTTTTTTAAAAGACTTACGGCCTAGAAATATGTCACCGAACTCTTGTACGCCTTTAAGCAATTTACTCGACAATAACACTTTCGGTTTCGGCTTGCATTGGGCTGTAAAGCACGTCGTATCAGGATGTCTGAATTCCCATAGCGCTTGCCAGATTTTCAAGCCGTTTTCTAATCGAAAGCTTTGGAAATCGGATTCTTTAAGGTGATGGCAAATCGGTGCAAAGAGATAGATGAAAAGCTATATAGAAATTTATATCTAGATGTTTTATTTGTACTCGATAAAAATAAATGCGTATTTGTATATAAATTAAAGATAATTTTCAAATAAATCGAGGATTTGAAAAAATAATAAATAGATTATGTATTGAAAATATATTTAAATTCTCGTATGAATTCATTTTAAAGCAAAAGAGAAAATAAATATTTCAAAATCGTATTATAGCTATTTTTGAAGATTGTTAAACGAGTATTAGTATTTTCAAGAAAATAATGCGAAATAGATATTTTATTTCACCGGGTTAACAGTGAATGTTTTTTTTTTAAAAAAAATAAATGAAAATTTGTATAAAATAAATGAAAATATTTGTGAAATGTATAATCACCGTTATTGCCGGAATGGAAAAGAGGTAATAAAAAGGTGATGTGTGAAATTCTCCTCTTTCGAAATCAGCATCAGCGCATTCTTCAGCAGCATCAAGTATTATCCAGTGTAAAGTATACAGTAGTTTTGTTTCAACTGCACCCAATGTTTGAAGGTTTCCATCTTTTGTTCTTAAAGGATTTTTTTTAAAAAAAGATTTTGCTTTTAAAAGAGGTACACAAGTATTTTAAGTTTGTGAAGTACTTTTATGGATAATTCAAGCTTTAATAACTATAAGTTTTTGCACTTTGGCTTAATTCATTTCCATAAATGATTGTTTTCTTTTTTTTATATTCCATATAATTTTGTTATGATCAAAAATATTTAATAATTGATTATTAAAGATTTAGATTGTTTTTTGTGCAAATTATTATAATTTTTAATCTGTGAATCATAGACTTGTCATCGAAATATACACAAACAATAATCACAATGATTAATGTTCAATTATTGAATATTTTTGATTAGTTTATTTTTTTATTTTCTTTGAGAATGAAAATTCATTTGTGGAAGTAAATGTTTTCAAATATGCGAGAAGTTTCTTATAGAAAAGTGTGTTTAACAATATTTTTTTCTATTAAAAATCTAATAAGATAAAAATTTGAACTGGAGATCAGAAAAAATGACTTACCTGTTATGCAACAAGGTTGCAGTGCAGTGCATGACATGTGGTAAAGAAGCTTGTATAAGACGCCATCTGGATATAGACTTTATGGCTTCTGTCAAACTAGGTGATAATCCAAACTGTATGTTTTGAACTAATACTTTTTCAAATGACTAGAATTTTTTGAAAAAATATGATTAGTCCAATATCAGTCGATTCATCGATTCATTTATCTGTACTGTTTTAAACAAGTTAACTGATCCTTACCTTGCACGCCTCTTTTAATTCCTGGCAACGCATTTTGAACATAAAGATTATTAATCGTATTGTATAAAAGATATTTCTGAACATGCTAGTATTTCAGAAAATCTATGTGTTTTATTTTTCTAGGATTATAATGTGAATGAAACATTTTTTTATATATGTAGAATAGTATAGCGTCAAATCAAAAGCATTTTTAAAAGTATATTAAAAAAATATGTACAATACTTGTGTGAAAATAAAACTTTTAAAAAAATATGTACCAGTGATTTTTAAAATCGCGCAACTTACTAAATATAAAAATGGATTCATTCTGTGTTTTGTTTAAAGTTAGTCATGTTTTAAATGTATTGAATATCAATATGAAAAAAATAAGATGCAAATATTTCCAGAATACTCCATTAAATCGTTAAAGAATAATTTTTTTAATAAACAAAACTGTAACAGTTTCTTTATCTCGACATAAAATATACATGCCTTAAGCTAGTTTCGAAATCAAAAATACAATAATTACAAAGTATTTACACAAATATTATTGTCTTTTTAGATACTTTAAATATTAACCGAGACGGTTTTTGTATGCTTAATCTCTTGAAATCAAATCTTAACATCTAAATCCGTATAACAACTTTATTTTTATTGGTGAAATGTTAAAAAATCAATAAATATGAAAATATAGTCATATATTATATTGGTTAAGCTATTTGTATTATTGAAATCTTTTTTCTATATTTTTGAAATAAACTGTTCCTTTTTTCTCTTTGATTATAGAAAATATTTACAGAATACCAACGACAAATCCTTGAAACAAACTCTGTTTCTTGTACTTTCATATAACAATTAATCGCTCGTTACACATACTGACAGCTTGTAGATAATGAATTGAGCAAGTTTAATCTGTACTTTGAAGACTTTTCGAATTAATACTAGTAGTTTGATTGCGTTTATCACTTTACTTGATGTCTAATCAACAGATAAATCAAGAAGTGAAACTTTTATATATAATCAGAATAACTAAATTTTCTTATCAGTATCCTAATTGTACATTCATATCTTTTCATTAATTATGGAATGGAATGGATGGAATTAAACTGCAGATTATAGATTTTTAGTCTTCTTTCTTGATTTTACTTATTTTTCAATTATGAATTTTTTTGACGATTAATTACTAATCTTAAGACAACTCTTGCAGATATTCAATCCATGTTTAAATTGGGACAAATGTATATAATCTGAAGATGATTATTTAGAAGGAACAGTTTATAACGATGGTGTATGGCATACTCGTCTTTTAAATAAATGTTTTTATAGTATTTTGTAAACTTTTAAGCAAAATATATCTTTGGCACACGATGAAAAGTACTTAAGTATTTTTTACAAATTTTCTATTAATTTCTTTTTATTAAAAAGATAACTTGTTGAATTATGAATGTAAAGAATCAGTGTAGAGTAATTTTTGAATGATTTTGTCAAGATTTCAGTTTAGTTTGTAATATGACTAAGAAATAAGGATTTTTCGAATTAAGTACTTTTGGTCTGCAGCCAGAGATATAATCTTGTAAGGATATTTAGAGTTTTTAACACTATTAGAGATCAATGAAAGACTGAAATTATTGATTTTTGATATAACAGTTTCATTATTATTTTTTTTTAAAAAAAACGTCGCGTTTCTTTGAACAATTGTTCAAATAAATTGTGTATACAAAATTGTGTCTCATTAAGAAAACAATCTGAACTATGTAAATCTAATTAAAATATGTAAACAACAAATTAAAAGCAATATATAATAACCATGCTAAACAGTGAAAACACTTACATGGTGGCCTGGCGCATGTTGGCAGAACTGTGGGGCGCAGGAAGTGTATGAACGACATCACGCACAGATTAGCAGGAGTGAGAGGCGACAGTAGCGTATGAGCAGCGGGGGGATAAAGAAAACACCAAAAACACACGGATCAGACAGAACGTGTCACGTTCGACAGAAAATAAAATAAAACAAACACACGCACAATAAATATTTTTGCGTGACGGCGCCGATAGCTTATGGTTTTTTGACAAAATTTTTCACGACACACATTTGTACATTGTAAGCGTGAATTAGTTACATATAATACAAGTTGTCACATGTTGTGTGGTCGTTTCATTGAAAAACGTGTTAATTGCTGTGTTATTTTTTCATTTTTATTGGTACTATTGTGATTCGGTTTCGAATTGCTCGGAACTGTTATGTACAATTGACTATTTACAAGAAGATTTGTACATTTAAATATTTACAAGTATATACAATGTGTAACCGTCTTTTCTTCAAAAACATTCAACAGTGAGATTATAAAAAAAACAGTATTATTGATACGTAGAGCTTTATAATCGATAAAAATAAACATTAAAATCTGCATTCTCTTTTTACTCTTAGATTTGCACATTTTCGTTTTCAATCATCACACAAATCACAAAAAAATCCTGATTGAAAGTGATCAATAATTGCTTATTGATCATTCTTGATTGCTGTTTATTTGAATTTCAATAGAGAGATCATCAGAAAAGGGTATAAATAAATCAGTTCTTGTGATTTGTAAAATGAGCAAAAAGTTAATTGATTAATGTGTTTTTAATAAAATCATTTTATTAAAAAATATTCAATCTTCTTTGAATTAATAATTTCAATTTTTTGTCATTTTTAAAAAATAAATGTCATACATATTTTTCATCTCATGTTAAAATTTTCACAGTAGAGATCTTTGAGTATAATTGTAATTACTGGTAATAAAATATATGTAAAATCATTAAATTATCTACAAATCTTTTATTTAATTATACAAAGTATTTTTAATAAATTTCTATATATTTCTATAAAATACAATAAAATAAAAAACCTGAGATAAAAATAAAAAAAATTCTTTTATATAGAAAAATCTGGTTTTTTTTAAAGAAAAGTGAAACCATTTAAGAATAGATTGAAGACAGATCAGAAAAAAATAAATTTTGTTCTTTATTGAAAATTGTGTCAATCGATTTGCTATTATTATTAAGTCTATTAACCATTATTATTATTATTTAATATTTTTTGATATTTGTCTTAATTGATTGTAAATTTTATATCAAACAATGTTATAAGTCTTTCGATTTAAAATAATAACTAGATTTCTGTAAAAAATATATAATCATTTAAAAGATTTAAACATACGATTGAAGTTTTATCAAATATCTACAGAACCATTTCTGAAAAAAAAATACAATACGATGATTATATATAATAATTTTCAGAAATATCGAATTAATCGAAATCTTCCAAGCAATTCGTCCGTAAAACTAGTCCTCTATCTGCACATACTGTGAAATAAATGTACATATAATTTGTATGTAGCTATATACAGCCTATTGAATAAAAGAATTGATTTGTGTGCCTGTACGGATGTTGTTCTGTAATAGAATTATACTGAAAGCGATACCATGCATGATGCTTCGTGTAGTTTTCCTAGTTTCGGTCGTATGAACGGGCTTATTTGTCTCCATAGAAATGTTTGTATCGGTATCGGTAGGGACTGGTCGTTGATGCCATCGAACGACAGGCCTTTTTCCATGTTTCTGTAATTGATTTCGAATCAAAACATAAAAAAAGTATACTGATATGTACGCATACTGGAACGTTGTGTCCTTATTTCTACGGTAATTTAATAATATTTTCTCTTTTACAAACGATCGATTTCCTCATCACACACATCATAAAAATTCTAATTAAAAATGTTTAATGAATAATAGTCGATCATTTTTGATTGTTGCTTAAACTAATTTTTAAGTTAATGCCATCATCATCCAAGCTCAAAGATACAAAAAATGTTTTACAATAGATTCAAGTACATTTATTATGAAATGTAATAAATTCTTGTTTAAGAAGTGAGAATAGTCTCTTCGCACCTATTTTAATACATGGTAGAATGAGAAGAGATTTAATCGGAAAATAATAAAATGTAATATGTATCACAATATTGGTCTGGAACTGTGACAAAAGTCACTTTTACTCATCACATAAATGAATAAAAAGTTGTGATCGAAAATGTTTAATACATTTTTATTGAACACTTGATTAGAGGTTTTTTGTGGTTTGTGTGGTGTCTGAAAAATTCATTTTGAGTTTTTAAAAGTACTTCCTATCTATCTCATTTATTATATTGGATAAACGATCAAATGTTCTTCACAAATATCAAATATTCATTATATTAGGTTGGCAGGAAAAGAATTGCGGTTGTTTTCTGATTTCTAACCATAACTTTTTATTCTTCTATTAGGTTGATAGCAAAATAATTACAGTTTTTTTCTGAATTTTGACCTTAATTTTTATCAATGAAAGTGTCATTCTGTCGTGTTCATGTTCATATCATTTTTAAAATTATATTGTAACAATTTTGATGATTTTTATTATCATCAAATTACAAATTATGGAAAGCGATATTTGAATTAATTTTTCATGAAGTCTATTTTGTATCGTTTTTTTTTAAAATTACTTTTAAATTAACAATACTCGAAAAATTATTTTTAATTTGAAACATTTGAGTTTATTTTTCCTTAAATAATAATTCATGTCATCTCTTCACGTCCTGTTTTTATTGAAAAGTGATTCATATTTTCTTAAACATTTTTTTTTAAAATATATTTTCGTACTTAATTTCGATCAAATTATATATACATTTTTTCTTAATTTTATGTTAATTAATTATGGTAAAAAATCAATTTTTAAATGTGGCTTAAAATGCAGGCTATTTTTAATTTGAGACATTTGAACGTTTTTCATTAAATACTAATTTATGTCATCTCTTAGAACTTCACGACCTGTCTTTATTGAAAAGTGATTCATATTTTCTTTTAAAAAAATACTCGCGTACTTACTTTCTATTAAATTATATATACACATTTTTATTTATTTTATTATCATTAATTATGGTTAAAAAAATCAATTTTTAAGTGTTGTTTCAAATACAGTTTGTTTTTATTTGATAAACATTAAAATATTTATAAAAAATCTTTTTATATATTTAATTAGTTCAATTTTGTAACATTTTTTTAAAAAAAAGAGTCTGAATGAATCTAGTTTTCGAAACATTAACTAAAAGATGTAATTGATAGAATAATTCTTTTTTTATTTGTTTAATGAAAACAAGTACACTTTTCATACGTGTGAAAAATTATATTTTTATTTTACTTAAAAAGTGTAGACGTTTTACTTTAAAACAAATTTGTATTAGAACTATTTTCTATTATTTTAATTAAAGTTGTAATTGTACGTTTGTCTATTTTAAAATATTAATTTATTCATTCAATGAACACCAATATTAATTAGATAAAAATTAATACAAGCCTATCTAAAATTACAGATTTTTCAATTCGATCAGCACACAATATTAGAATATAAGAATTTATTTTTTTGTATCACAACTTTTCCATGTAAATTTTACTTTTAGAATATTAGATGTTTTTACTTTCTTTTATAAGAAAATTACTCTTTAAACATTACATCTTCTTTTAAAGGACAGATTTATTATATTTCTTTTACAACTGCAGTAAAATACTAATTGAATAGATTATTATTATTTTATAGCACTGTTTATTTTCGAATAATTAATTCATTTGTAAACATTTAATTATAAAACAAACAGAATCTTTGTCTAGCTACAAGTTTAATGCAATTTTACTTATTATTTTTATTTATTGATATCTTTCTGAGTACAAATGTTTGTCAATAATTAATTTGTTTACATGTATGTATATATATATATATATATATATATATATATATATTTGTGCAAATCGTAGAAACCAATTAAATAACCACGATCCAATCGTGAATTTCGATAAAAACAATACAAAAATCAAACATACTCTCATCTCCGTCTAACCCAGCAGCGCGGTTACGAATCGACGGTGCCTTTCAATAAACACCGTCGCATAAAAAACGCACAAAAAGTTGTAATAAATCATTGAAACGATCATTCGTAACGCGATACGAGCAGCTAATAAGGAAACAACGTTTTTTCTTTAAAAACAACAATATTTTTAAGCGAGATTACCATCGAATTAAGTGGTCACGCACGTATTTTCGCACACACACTCGCACACACACACATATGTATGTATAAATGATTAGTTCTATCGTTTATAATCACACATATTTCAATTTTCACCTAGTGACACAATAATCAAGCAGGTGTGGCGTTCGTTGCACGCAAGCCGAGCACGAATGACACAGAGTCGAACCTCCGACCTTATCCCTCAGCCTCCCTAACTGTCCCTAACCTATCAAGTCTGAACGCAGAAGCGTTCGGCGCTTTCCACTGAAAGCTGCACAGCGAGCACGTCGCGTCGATCCGTTCTCTCTTTTCGCTCGCATATTACATATATATATTTTTTTCGGACGGAATTATTCACAGTCGCATCCTAATAGATTTACTGATTACTGTTATCGATTGTATTTATTCATTTATTTCGACGGGAATTGCCATAATGCGAATTATATACGGTTGCGAAAATGTACAGAGGCGAATGATGAACACAGAGTCGTCCATCTGACGGTACTGGCTCGGTTGTCTTTTTCTCATCATTGTCTGTTTCGGCTCGTGCGCTTCTTTATCTCGATTTTCAATTTAGACAGATACTGGATAGACAATGATGAGATAATGTTCGGTTGTAATATTTCAATATCTCTATCCTTTTTAATTGATAATAACATACATGGGTACAATTGAAAAGTAATGTGTTCAATCCCGTCATGCGAGAAGGGGCGTGGTTATCGAAACTGATTTAGTGCCATTCGATACAATATTCTTGACAATCAGTCTGAAACTAATTACTGATGAGTGGAGTTATTGAATTTCGATATAAAGTCTAGTCGTGTTTTTTTAAATAAGGTATTTTGACTTCAGTGTTGACTTCAGTTGACTTCAGTTGATTTGGTTTTATATTAATGTTTTTGGTAATCAGCCTATTTTTTTATTAGATTTCGATTAAAAACATTTTAGGAGATCATTTTCACATAATAGATTTATATTATATGAAAATAAAAATTTTTAAAGAATTTTGTTTTCGTCCAGAAAATGTCAAAATTCTCAATCTCGTTTTCTTAGAAGATTTATTTATATTTTCTCTTATAAAATCACTGTTTTCGACTACTAATTATTCATCCTGTAAAATGAAATCATTAAACCTCAATATATTCAACTTTTAAAAAATTCGATTTTTCGACCTCATAAAAATCATGACCTATAGTATGGAAATTTTGATGAAAAATCAAAGTATTCCTAAACGAAATTTTTTGCGATGAGTGTAATAATTCTGAGCAAATTTCATCATTTCTGGCCTTAAAATAAGTCCATTAATCTAAAAGAGATTTTTAATCGATTAATAAACATTAGCAATGTTTGAGCTGTTTGATGCAAAAAAAATCTAAATTTTGATTCACAGTAATATTTTTTGTAACCAATCTATTTTTTAAATTAAATTTCGACTAAAAATAAATTAAAAATATATTTTCACTCAACAGATATTATAATATACCAAAAATATAATTTCTGAAGATCTTTGATATTTTCGAAAAATGTTAAAAACTTCAATCTAGTATTTTTAGTAGAAATATATCGATTTTCCGTTATAAAATCACTGTTTCCCATTATTAAGTATTCAGTCTGTTGAATGGAATCATTAAACCTCAATATATTCGACTTTTAAAAAATTCGATTATTTGACATCAAAAAAACAACGACCTATTAATGTATGGAATACATTATTATAGTATGGAAATTTTGTTGAAAAATCAAAGTGTTCCTATTTGATATTTTTTGCGATAAATGTATTATTTGTGACCAAATTACATTAGTACTGGAGTTAATGTAAGTGTATTTATCATAAATAGAGATTTTTAATCGATTAATAAATGTCAAACAATAAAATTTGAGCATCTTGTGGCCAAAAACTTGGATTTTGATTTATACCTGTAGTTTTGCCAAAATAATTACATTTTTATTCATTTATAATGCAAAATACTTTCAAAAATATTTTTTAGTTAATTAACATTCTATACAATCAAAAAAAAATAAATTATGAGATTTTTAGTTTCATGGAAAAAATGTTAAAATTTTCAATCTCGTCTTTTTAGTAGAAATTTCTATATTTTCTCTTATAAAATCACTGTTTCCGACTATTAATTATTCATTATGTAAAATGAAATCACTCAATCTCAATATATTCAACAATAAAAAAATTCGATTTTTCGACCTCATAAAAACCACGACCTATAGTATGGAAATTTTGGTGAAAAATCAAAATGTTCCTAATCGATTTTTTTTGCTATATTTGTAATGATTCCTAGCAAACTACATCATTTCTGAGGTTGAAATAAGTTTATTCATCCAAATGAGATATTTTTAATCGATTAATGAAAAACAGCAGAGTTTAAACATTTTTCGGCTATAAAATTTGATTTCACTTTATACTTGTATTTTTGACAAATCAGCCTACCTTTTTTATTAAATTACAATATAAAATACTAGGAAAATATTATATCTATTTAATTATTATTTTATAATACCGAAAAATTTATTTTTGAAGAGTTTAGCATTTTAGAAAAATAATAACACCATCAATCTTGTGTTTTTAGTGACAATATTTTTATTTCCACCTGAAAATCACTATTTTTTATAATTTACTACTCTTTTTATAAAATACCTACACATCTCAATATATTTAATATTTGATATTTTCGATTTTTGACCACACAAAAAAAACACTGCCTCTAGTATGGAAAAATTGAGGTATCTCGATAAACTAAGCTTAGATTCTCGGACAAGCTACTTGAAAATGTGTGCTCAGAGCTGAAATTACTTGTAAAGTAAACAGTTAAATGATTCTCTAATACGAAGCCCATCAGGACAATAAATCTTGTAGAAATGTTTCGATACAGAAATCCTGATCTAAAAAGAATAAAAACATATAGCCAGTCGTTCTAATAAAATAATACACAACTATCGTGTACTAAAACGTCTATATAAGTAAGAATGATATTTATATAAAATAAAATACAATAAAAAACACTATCAACAGCCTGTATAAAAAAGCACAGGACCACAGTTGGGAAGTGTTATAAATTATTGTGGTTATTATTTATTTACAAAAGGTCCAGTTTATGTTACAGCATTCTGTCGTGGAAAGAATCCAGATACTGTGGTTTGACACAACACATTGTGTTTGTCTTCACATGAAAATTTTAAACGCTTTTCATAATTAAACGTGAAATTATGAACATCTATTACGACACTGTGCGTACATACACTGATGAGAATTAGGTTTATAATTTTATTATATTTTTAGATACTTATTAAAATATCTAGTCAAATAAAGTATCATTATCATAACTTATTATTTCAATAGTTTCATTCCTTAATAGTTGGGCGTGTTTCAAAAGTTTAAGATTTTCAGAAATATTCGAATAATTATGCAGTTTCGGTAACAATCACTTACTATAGGTTTTTTTAATATATTTGAATGGAATTTTGAATTATTCGCCAATTAAATAAATAGGTATGCGTTATTAATAAAAAATAGTAATATTCTATTTTAATAATTGAACTATATTTGACTTGAAAACCACAAAAAAAGGTTTATAATCAAAAATGTCCCATAAATAATTATTAATCATTTTTGATGATTTCTTAGAAATGAAAAAGGATTTTTCTGTACTTTGGAACTTTGAAAATGGTGGCATCGCCATCGAATGCGAATGATCATTAATCGTGTAATAATATATTATTTGTTGATTGTCGATTTATTTATTTATTCAATATAGTTCTGATACTGTGACTAAATTTAATTTTATTGATCATAAACATTTTTAGAGTTTGTGGACTGGAAAATAAATAATTTGGGAGTTTAAAATATATATTAGCCAGATTGTCAGAATTAACCAATATATTACATCAAAATATATAAACATGCTATTTTAATATACATTTTTTAAAAAAACATCAGACCTGCATGAACATATTATTTTTATAATCAAGCATTATTTGGGAATCGAAAAACTGTGACCATTATTCTAAGTTCTCTCGTTTAGAAAAAAAAACGACATTTTAAATGCGTACAAGCGTGGCGACATCAGTTGTCATGAGAAGAGATTTACAGTGAATATATATATTTAGATAAAATGTTTACATAAAAAATTCAACTAAAATTTATTATGTTTTCGTGAAAGTTTGATAAATGAATGCAGTGAACCAGAATATCTTTACGTTAATTTTTCATTTTCAAAATGGATAGAAGATCTTAAACAGGGGTTCGAAATTCTGCACTGTCATGAATAAAAAAAGAACATGCGTTTCAGGCACATCGTGTTTTTTGCTCTCAAGGAAATTCAAACAATCAGAGTATTTGAATACAAGATACTTTAATAGTTTTATTATCTTTATATTTCAGTCCAGCATTTTGATTACATTCGTTTAAAATTCAAACAGTTTATTAAATATTTATTCTTAGTACGATCATAATATCATTTTAAATTATAGTTAGCATTTGAATATTTACAATGAACGTTGTTAGATTAAAATTCTTCGTTATAACATTTTAAATATTCATAGTGGATAAGCGGCTATCAAATATCTTCTTTTTAAGTAAAAATACAATTTTCAATGTTTTTATAATTCGATGACATTTTATTTGATTTCAAGAAATATATGTATATATATATATATTTCTTATTAATTTAAAAAAATGTTAATCGGATTAATGAAAATAAGTAAAATATAAAGTATAAATGTTACGATAAAATAGAATATTTGAGAATACAAGAACACATGAAGAGCGTTAAGTTGCATATCTTTAGAAATAAAAATGATTTTATGTTATAATTTTATAAATTAATTATATTTAAAAACTAGTACACTTATGATTGATTATTTGGAGTTTAAAGACACGTCGAGACTTAAAGACATTAGCCCTCGAAACACACTCTTGAAATATTTAAAATAGTTTACATTATTAAAAAAAACAATGCAGGATTCAGTATGTTAGAAGAGACAAATGTTGACTTACAAAATCCTTTTGTATAAGATACTGTAATTTTTCTATATCTTGGCGCTCTGAAGATTATAGTACCGCCAATCAAAATCTCTCGTAAATAAATTCTCTAACTATGTATATTTAAAATTAATTGTTGTGGACAGACCTATGTAATTGAGAAAAAGTACTGTTAGGAAGATTAGTAAACAAATCAATTTGTATAAAATGTAACTAGAAGCGTTTAGAAAAAATCAATCGGCGTTTCATAAAGTACCACTCGCACGCTCAACTCCACAGAAAATATCAATTCGAAATTATGTATCCATATCCACGTTCATGAACTGTTCGTGCGTTAACGATACTTATCAAGGATTCGTGTAATCCTGTTTTGTCTCGCCGATAAATCCGATTTCGAGACCCGTAAGCAAAGTTTTCTGTGCATGTGTATCCGTACCGGAAAATCGTTTCCGCTACGCGTACGATGATAACCGTCCTCGCTTCGATCGCAAATGTTCAGAATCCTGCTGTTGGTGTGAGGCGTATAAGAACAAGAGAGAATCCTTGCCGAAGATCGGCAACGCATTGATCTGTTTCCGACGTTGCGCGCCTGGACGCGGCCGTTGCCGTGGCAACCGTACGTTATAGCATCGCCGGGCGACCGCAGCCATAACGCGCGCTGTATGGGAATTCGACGACGAGATGACAATATGGTGTTTTTTTCAAGGCACTCTCGTCCTTTTTTTTATTAATACTTTATGAGGAATACCTTTATATATATATATATATATATATATATATATATATATATATATATATATATATATATATACAGTGGCTCAAAAAAGTATTCATACACTTTGTTTCACACTTAAAATGTATTTCATGTGAAGTTAAATAAAACTTAACGACACCTCGATTCCATTGCATAGTACTATATTCTATCAGTATTCCAACAATACGAATATTATTAATAAATAAATAGTTTTGTGCCTATTTAATAACATATTGTTTCATTATGCAAACAAATAAATCAAAGTATTATTTTTATTAAAGTACTCATAAACTGTATGCTAATACTTTCATTTGTCATAAACTCATGTGAAAAAGTTACATCTTATCACAATATTGTATCATATTTTGATATTGAAGTGTTTATTAATCTTTTGTTGCTGTTACCACATGCTCATTTCGTGGTAATATAAAAATTTCTAGGTTATAAAATGTCTAGGTCGAAATTATGAAATAACGGTGGACGAGAGAAATTGTGTCATTAAATAGTATAATGGAAGAAAATCTATACGTAAATCGATAAAATATTGTTTAAAAGTTTCAAAACTATCCAATATATTGTTAATAAATACAAAAACGTCGGAAATGTTGTTAATACAGGGTCAGGACCGGGCGAGAGTGAGAAATGAATACGCATTTTCTTAATTTGAAATAAAACCATTTTCATAATACAATTGTATTATTTCAATGCATTGTTTTATTGTATACGAAACCATTACTTAAAATTCCAATATCAAAACTTAACAAATGTCAGAAAAACACTATCAGTTTGACATCCGTGAAATATAATCTCTTAAAAATTGCGTTCCTATTGGAAAAACCTTTACTATTAAGCAATATAATCGCTAATCAAGCAATATAATAAATTTCATTAACTTTGCTTTACTTTTTATGAAATGCATATTAAATATATAACATAAAGTGTATGAACATTTTTTTGACCCACTGTATATATTTATATATATATATATATATATATATATATATATATATATATATATGGGTGGGATTTTCGACGAAATCGAGAGATATAAATAAACCCATTTCATCCGACAATTGAATTTCGTACTATCTTCATTTTCCAATATAAACTTTTGTCTATTTTCTGACAAATTATTTTCAGTATCGGAAAAGACACTGTCTTGAAATTGGGAACAATATTTCTGAACGAAAAGGTCTGTTTTCCTGTTTGAAACCTGTACCTTTCGATCTAAACTGGAAAATATACAAAACTTTTTAAATATATTTCGATATTCTTCTTTTCTCCGGTATAGGAATACCTCAATGATTTTCTATTTTTATAAGATTAATAAATTTGAAATAAGTAGGAAGTCACAATAGACATTCGGTTCAAATCCCTTTTCGAAAATACTTCTATTCTATTATCATACTTCTAACTCCGCATTTGAAGAAATGTATATTTAAAAATTGTTTTAAATCATGTTAATTCGAATTTAATAAACAATAGCGTATAAGTTATGTTTACTGAATTAAAATACACATATTTCTTAAATAAATATGTCAGTGGAAATGAAAATAAGTCAAATAAACGAGTCAAGTACGGAAAACTTTTATTTTTAAATTAAATAATCGAGAAACAATACACGTTAACACAATGACATTTATTGATTATTTCAAATTCAGCTTTCGGCTTCTCTGAAATAATAAAATTCTTTTCTTAAACAAATAAAAGTAGATCAAATATAAATTATAAGTTTTTATACTTGTGATCACACTGATGCATTATTTCAGGAGTCTTCTTCCTCTGGATAGTTTGAGTTTCTATCTTCTCAGACTAGTTTCGGTTCGTGAATGAAGTTCAGGTCTGAAGATGATACACGTGCTGAAACTAGTCGAAGAAAATAGAACTTCTGTAATCCGAAAAGATGAAGACCAGCTACATAAGGCAGAAGCAGGATTATTTTATCGGTTTATATTACCAGGGGACTTCGCTCTCTGATAGCAAGAAGACCGTCCATTCGCTGTCACTTGTTCCCCTCTTTGATAAATATAAACCGATAAAGAGATAATCGATAGTTAATAAAGAACACAGAACTGATATTTAATAAAGCGAACAGCGAAAAATCGAAGACGATTGATCATACATTATCATAAAATCGAAGCGATCGGCGAAGAAGCGAAGAAGTGAAGACGGACCAATTAGAAAGCAGATGACACGATCTCATCAGCCAATCAGAACACAAATAAAAGTGATGGCACAAGACCGATTTTCAATTATAGACGGTTGGTCGGTTATTGGGGACTTACGGCGCTTCGACAGCTAAGGTCATTAGCGCCCGAACACAAATTATAATTAAAAAACACACGCCGTTCGAATCCCTTTTTATTCAATTACGGACAGAAATTAATTCCTTTCATATAAAAACCTTAAATGAACTACTTGCTTATGCATTATCTTGGTGATCATCGTTTTAAATTATTTAAGTGACTGTTTTCTATGAACGGTTACAGAACGAGACCTGAGGATCACACAGAGTGCGAAACTAGTCATGGAAGATAAATAAATTGAATTGAAGAAGTTGTTTTCGCAAGTGTCTTATTTTAAATCTGGTAAATTTAATTAAAGAAGATCTAATAAGATGAAGATCATCAAGACAATGCTGAAATAGATAGTTTATTGTTTTGTATTAAATTAATTATTTAATATAAATTAATTAAATAAATTATCTCTTTATGAACTGTCTTGTGATGTTCATTTTTTAGATGATTTGAGTTTCTATTTTCTACAGTTAATTTTACTGTGTGTCATCTTCATGTCTGCAGATCACACAGGTTCTAAAACTAGCCGTAGAAGATAACAACTTAGATGAACCAAAAGCTGATGAAGCATAAGCAATTCGTTAATTTTTTTATACAAAAACCGATTAGTACCTCATGTTTTTACTGCTCTTAAAAAAGAAACCCCTCCTCGCACGAAACCGTTCATTAATAATCGGTCGACGATTCGTCGTCGGTGTCCTGTAAGGAATAGCGTTGAATAAAATCACTCTTTGTGCGTTTAAGTCGTCATTAAAAATAAAACATTCATAATTTCAAAGGAACGTTTCCGTACGTTCGTATCGTTTACGACCGCCGCTCGCGCCCTCAGGATTCTCTTCAGATCGTCCAATGTAATATTAATCTCGTGCAGGCCGCTGTTATCGTGGAACCTGTACTTGAGCAGCTTTTTATTAAGATGCAACGTACTCGGACCGTCTTGTTTCTTTTTCGTCGTTACGTTATTGTAAATGTCTTCCCATAATGCGAAACACTGGTCGATGGAATTGTCTGTTAACGTGACACCTGAAAATTTCATACAGCTCGGTATAATTTTATCATACAGTCTAGAAATCTGGAAAATTATATATATATATATATATATATATATATATATATATGTATATATGATATTCTATATTATTTTTAATAAAGTGAGTGAATTGTTTTAATTTAATTAGTTTTCAAGACTAGTCGTATATTAAGAATAGTTCAACTTACATCACAGTCCTTTAATGTTTTACAGAATAACATTTATGTTTTAAAAAAAATATAAGAATGTGTGTGTTAAAAGTAAATTTACCAGAGGAATCTTTATCATTATCTGTCTTAGGAACGGTAACTTGTTTTTCAGATTGTTTGTCAGTCTTTTTGTCGCCTTTTTTCTTAAATAAAACCGGACAGCAGCACAAGAAGTCGTTATCTGTTTGTAAAATAATAAGTCAGTGCAGATTCGTTCATTTTTTAAACATTTATAAAGCTGTGTACCTATTGTATAGAGAAAATAAAAAAAGAATTAAGTAAAACAGAGAAAAAGAGGTAATGAAAACATATTGGAACTTTTATAGCGGCCTGGAGAGTCATGCTGCGGAGTTGACAAAGAAAAATGATAAAAAAGTAGTAGATAGGGTAGAGATTGATGTGTTTTTTTACTCTTCGTTTCCTCATCTTGTTTAAATCCGAATAGATTTATAAGAATTGTTTTTTTTTCTATAACTTTATAACAAAAAATGTTAGGGTGAGTTATATATAAATATTTCTATCACAATTTTCACACTGTATTAATTTACACTTTTTATTCTTTAAATGATTTTTTTATAATCACGTAATGAATTTTATTGAATTCACATTAAAACTTTTTTTATCCATTCAACTCGTCCCCACCCAGATTAAATCCTAAATGCGTCACTGGTTGAGACTATTTTTCTACTTAATTGTAATGCTTGTTAAAGCGCTTGGCTGTAGATCAAAGAATCAAAGACTTGGTGGTAAAAATATATTTCTTTAGATTGAAGAGTGGATTTATTCGCCATTGAACTATAAGGAGTAGATTTCACTAAAATTACTTCCAAAACAGAGCTTCTTTCTCTGAACTTTTATTACCTCCATGTTTATTTGATAGCATATCTGAAATATTTTCAAATCTAATTCTGTTCTAGTTTTGAGACTGTAATCGAATATTTACATTTCATTTTCGATTCGAGAAGAGGTTAAACGATGGATATATATTTAGAAGATATACTTTTACTATGAACGTTTCGATTCTTTAATATTCCACTTTTAAAATTGTTCTAATCGATATGGAAATTATGTTGGAAAACATATTGAATTCGTTTCTATACAGAACTTATGTAATTAAGTTTTATAAATTGAAAAGAATAGAAAATAGAGTTTTTGTCATAGTACAATATTTGACTAATTGTGGCTGAATTAACTTTCACAAATATATTTTTGACTGTCCCTACAAACTACATTTTTTTACTAATCAAAAATATTTAATCATTGGTTATTAATCATTTTTTATTATTTTCCTTCTCATTTCTATGTCGGTTCCAGCTTTCTCAGAGAACCAAGATTTGCCTGTACTTTTAAATTCAGGGAATTGTATTCGAAAAGCATATCAGCAAAAATCAGTCGAATTAATAATCAATTATTGAATATTTTTACTCAAAAAGAGTGTGGTTTGTGCGGTGGGCGAAAAATCTATATAATCTAAAGTAGGGAGATCTTTCTAACTTCCCTGTGAATTGATTTCAAATCATACAACATAAACGTACGTGTAGAATCTATCTGCTTCGAATCTGTAGATCCACTTGTCGTGCACCGTGTCGACTCTGGAGGTGTTTTCAACAGATGCTGCACAATAATCGGTTTTTCGTCATTGTTGTACACCGCTTTCTTCTTTACGTCGCACACATTCGATTCGGTTGACGCATCTGTCGATGTGTCCTGACTCGTCGCCTCTGTGCTCATTTTATGAAGCAAATTGTTACAATTCTGCTTGATATTCTCCATGATGTTCGACCTTGTCTGCATGACAATGCTTTTATTGACGACCACTTCGTTTATCACGTTATCTTTATATGTGAACGAAATGTCGCTCTTGATTCTAAACGTGTGTTGGGACGATTCCGATCCGTTATTCTTTTTAACATCTTCGATCGTTTCGCTCAGCAACGAATCGATATCGTCGATCACTGAAGAGACTCTGTTCTTCAAATTCGTCGATTCGTTTGTATCGCCTGAAGATCCGTTTTCGATTTTTTTTTCATTTTCAGATTGGACGCTGTTCGTTTCAATTTTGTCAGGGACTATCGTCACCAGATGAGGCGCTCCGAACTGGTTCTGAGACAAGTTTTGATTTTTTGTCCTCGGACTGTCAGTGCTTGCTGTACACTTAGTTAAAGAATTAGTTGACGGTTTATTTTCTTTTGACGATTCGCATCTTGTACGTTCTTCATTACAAGGTTTGTTGTGTTCCGTTTTCTTCGATGTCGTGTTATACACTTGATAAACGTACGTCATCTGTCGATTGTTTATCTGATTTTTCATTGCAGTTCTTTCGGCAATATCCGGGAAAGGAGAATTGAATTTCATGTCGACCCTCTTGTTGACTTTCACTGAGGGCGCCGGGACGAGTTTACCGATTTTTGTCGAAGGTCCCGTGTTCTTGCACTGGAATCTCTGCGGTAGACTTTTCAGTCTCGGAATTGACGATTTGAATTTTTTTATACACCTATTAGCCAGTGATTCCTCGTTGACTTTCACCGCGGGTTTGCTTGAAGTTTTTGTACTAGTTTCGCTTGGTTCATCAATGACTTGTAACGACTGTTTCATTCTTGTATTATTACTAGCAGTGTCTTGAATGTGATGATTTGATGTCTTGAATTTGATGTGATGGCTAGTGTTGTCTTTCTGGGAAGAATCGTCTTCCCGTTGAAGATGACTGGACGAGGTCGCTTTTTCATGGATTATCGCCGTTACAGAGTACAAGTTCTTTGCAGAATCGTCGGCTCGTGTAATATCGTTATACACAGAACTATCAGGGTTCTCTTTCACTGCCGGTGTTATAGTTTTTGATTTTACAGAATTCACTGCCTCAGTTATTCTCTCTAAGGGGTTTCTATAACTGGGAAACAGATCCTTTTGTGTGAAATATTCGCTGTCATTCAAGACGACCTGATTTAAATACCGTAATTCAATCAGGTCCTTTTTGATTTTAAGTAATTTATATTCGATGATCTGTTGTATTTTTTTCTTGACATTGAAATCAGACGGTTTCGTATCGACCAACACCATAAACGAATTACTCGTCCTGGACAAGGCTTTATGTTTCCCGTCGATTTTGTCTGACAAATTCGAAGCGTTGTCGTTTTTCAAAGATCTTGTCGTATGACTAGAACTACTTTTGTCGCGAGATCGTTTCGAATCGGACGTGTCTGTGTAATGGATCTGGATTAATTTCGATTCGGCCGATAGGTTCCTAGACACGAGACTTTTGTTACTGCTGCCATCCAGTTCTGTTATACTCAGATCGACTTGGATGCTCTTATCGAAATTTCGGCGGTCCGTTTTCATTTTCTTATAAGAAGTCGCGGTGTCCGTTGCTGTACTTGTACCGGGTTGAGGGTCCGGTTCATTGTTCGCGATATTCACACACTGTTTAGAAATCTGAGGATTGTTTGGAAGATCTGATTTGATTTTCATGTCAGTGTTTTTCGATTTCATTTCGGATTGATCGTTCGGCGAATCTTTTTCCAGGAGCCGTACTTTATTTTCCAGTAGTTTCAGTTTCGACAAAACGCTTTTTAAGAAGTTCTTCTTTTCCGGAACTTCTGCTTCACTCTCGTTCGTTTCAGGTAATTTACTAACTGGCTTTTCATCTTTCGATGAATATATCGTCTGCATGCTCGGAATATGTTTATTCTTTTTAATTTCTTTCGGAGATGACTTTGAAGTCGATTGTTTCTCGCATTTAACTTTACTGCACAGTTTCGTTTTTTCAGGTTTGTTCGTCATGAATTTCGTTTTGTTCAACGAGGACGACTTCGGTAATATTTCCTGTATGTTAGTTTCTCTTCGAGTATTCTGCGATACTAAATCGTTACCGAGATGTCTGTGCGGTCTTTCTATATAAGGCCTTTTCTCTGACTCGGATAGAATCGATGTGGCCATGCAGTTGTTACAGTAGCACGGTTCTGATTCATTTACATTCGGTGTTAGACATTTAAGAAAGTTGTACGCACGGAGTTCCCTCGATTGGCCAGACTCTGACGAAAGTTTCGGCGGATTCTTAGCGGTCTTCGTCATTTTCTTCGAATAACCTTCTGTGTGTTTATGTTTCACTTGAAAGTGTTTCGATTCAACTGTACTTGGACACACGACCTGCTCTTGTACAGGGTTCAGTGTCGCCGGCGGTGCGTCGCTGCTGCCAGCCTGCTTGTCTTTGCCGAAAAAATTGATGATTTCATAAACGAACTGCGCAGATATTTTGTTATCGTTACTAGTACAATCAGTAGAGTTTGGTGTCGAGTTCTTAGCCTGTAAGATTTTGTAACATTTACGCATCAACTCTTCTTTGGTGATATTTTCAGGCGGCGCTTTCTGTATATTCTCCGGGATTGTCTTGGAATGAGGCTCGTTTTCTAGAATTCGATTGTTTTCGATTGTTTCGATTAAACTTTTATTTTTTATTGACTTCAGCTTTTGCGGTATTGGATATTTATTTATTGCTGGTCGCATTAGTTTTGTTCTACTGGTAGGATTCGATAGGATGACCTGATTCGGATCATTGATTCTTTCTATAATGAAATAGAAATAAATAAATCAAATAGAACGATTTTAAATATTAATAGTTATGCAGGGTGGCGCAAAAAGACGAAGGGATTTGAATAGTTGATAATTTCTTTGTTTAAACGTTTTTGTTCTCTTCTTTTCAGAATTTTATAAATAAAAGTTGGAGAATTTATCATGGAAAGGTACACGACGGAACAACGTATCAAAATACTTGAATTTTATTTTGAAAATCAGCGTTCAATTATATTTTATGGATATATGAGTGTTTGAGGAGACTCTGAGACTAATATGGTTTCATCGAATGAAATAATCACGCAAGGGGTCATAAAAGTTTAAATATTTTTTTTAAAAAAAAACACAGTGAGTATTATGGACAATTGAAAATGTGCTAGTCAAAAAAATTAGCACTTATTTTATTTAATGTTCGATAAATAAAAAATGTCACATAACTCACAACACAGGTCCGACACTGTGGCTAAAATTCAGTTTCGCAAATGAATTCTTCGTTCATCCCATAAATTACAATTTGTTTCGATTAAAAACATTCAGCGAAGCAAGTTTATTATAGGGTGATTCAACTTAGGCTTCCACACGAATTATTAAGGAAAACGTAAAATTTTTTTTAAAAAAAACATATTTTAATTTCAGTATATTTTAACATTGAATTGTACTAAAATACTAACTAAAAACATGGCTCTTCTTAACCCCTGCGTCCCTTTTTAATACTTCCATTTGGAAGCCTAATTATGCAAAAAGCCTAATATGCAAAAAATAGTCAAATTAAACTAAATAACTAGACTATTTTTTGCGTATTAAAATAATTTTCTATATTAAAAATACAAATTATACAATAAACTCTTATTATTCAGCAATTTTAATATTTTCTTAACTGTTTTTTTAAAGATTTGAGAAGGATATTTTGATTGTGCACGTTTATTTTTTGTGTGTAAATTTAAAAGAAAAAATGCTAAATTGAATCACACTATATATCACGTTTCTTATTATTCTGTACATTGGTGATATGAAAATGATAGAATTGAATTGTGCGGAGTGAAAAGAGAATTCACGTGTGAAATTAGAAAGAGTGATTATCTTTGAATCGATTTTTTTGTGATAATTACTCACTAATAATGCCTCACTTTTATTTTCATTTAACATCAATTTACTAATAATTTACCGTCCATTCTTCTCATATCTTCCATCCACTGTTCATAACGATTCGTGGACATCGCTTTCCGTGCAAACGGTCCTAATTTCTGTTCTTTCTGATCGTCGATGAACGTCACCAATTTTGGTGGATCGTCGTTTCTATAAATTCTCCCCGTTATTTTATCGTCCACGTCGCCGATTATGTTCTTCAAACATGACGGTTTCGATATTATCTCTGATGTGATCGACCTGTCGCTCAAACTGTACGTCTTCGAACTGAACTCGTTCTCAGTGTCTTCGTACAAGAACATCTCCCGTTTCACATTCTCTGGATCCGAGTCGTTGTCTTCGCCATCGCCGCTTAGAATCCGTACATCTTTCTGACCGCACACAACCCGTTTCCGGGAGTTCACGTTAGCCGTGGATAATTTCACCATTGAGTTTTTGATGCGAAGCTTGATACCGGCTTTCGGCACACGCTGATTGGTCTGCGTCTTGAGCACCGAAGCGCACCGTCGGATCGCCGTCGGTGATATTTTCGAGAATTTGTCCAGTATATGGTTTTCTAAATTTTCAGTACGCTGCCGTTTCGTGTTCAAGATCGCCGCTTTAATTAACGATTCAGTGCTTTCGGCGAAGAGGCCCGGTTTTTGGTCAAGGATATGAGCGAGACTCGACGTCACGTTCACTTCAAGTTCCACTTCTATTTTCTCATCGGAGTCGGTGTATGCACTCATCGCGGATTCGGATCACAGCTCGAAACTGATTCGTTTCGGTCGTTTCAGGTTATATTTTTACAAAGATTTCGTACAAGATTCTAATTATTTACTCCAATTTGACTTCTCGATGATCGATTTTTAATATACTTCATTTTTTTTTGGATTTGTTTTATTACACATGGGTTATTTTGAATATGTTCATGATTAAATTATTAATTTAATGACATTTTAATAGAAATTTCGAATAAGCATTTGTTTTCTTTTATGAATTCTAAGGCGGCGTTCAGACTTTTCGAAAATACTCGAAAATTGAATCCTTCAAGAGATGTTATTTAATTCGAATCGCAAAAGAACAATCGTATTGAATAAAAAAAATGAATAAAAATGTTAAACCCAATTTTATAAATAATCATCTTCTTTTTGAATATAAAAACATTGGTTTGAAAAATAAATTCATCTTTCATCTATATCTTAGCACTCTGAGAATGATGGCATCGTCATTGAAATGGACATAAACAACAATCTAATCAAAAATCAATGATTAAACATTTTTCAATAGAAAAAAACATGTGTGGTTTATCATATGAGTGAAAAAATTATTCGTGAACTTTTGATAGTAAAAATATTCGAGTAAAAAATTCTATTCTGAAAAAAAAATGATTTTTTGTGACTGTCCTCAAATAATTTGATTGAAAAATTTTTTGTTCGACTTATTTTAATTTTTATTTGTAAATTTCTGTACTTCTTCTTTAAAATTTTGGAAAAATGTACGATTTGGGAGGGCAATTTAAAAAGTTAAGAAATAAAACAGTCTTATTCAACATATAGGATACTTATTAAGGTTTTTCTAGACAAAATTCTCCTAACTTCTATGTATTTAGTTCAAAACTGAATAAGTTTCTAAATTCTGTTCTAGAAACAATTTTTCATTTCTTCAGCATCCAATCTTCCCGCTCAAGAGACCAAAGTCCTTCCAACTCTGTTTTGAATGGTTTAAAGAGGTACAAATCACATATTCTTTTATATTCTATTTCTATGTTATCATTTACTTAAAAAAAAAATGTTTGAAAAATTCACAATTTTCCAGGCCTTAGATCAAGTAGAGCCGTTGAACATTGCATTAAAAGTATAAAAATTAATGAATATTATATACTAAATTTCTTTAATAAAAAATCTCTACAAGAAGTTTTTCTTCTTAAAAATCTCTTCACATTTTGACTTGAATTCGAAATAAAGAAAAAGAAGGATAATTATCTACTTTATTAATACTGTTGTCTGAATTAAAGCTTGGAACAAATTAAACAAATTTAATTTAATAAAAAAATCTGTGTAAATTTTTTTCTACTTAAAAATTTGGTTATTTTTTGATTTGGATTCGTAATAAAGAAAGAGAGGACAATTTCCTATTTTTATTCATGCTATTGTTCCTGTACCACCTGTATTAAAGTTCGTAACGAATTAAATCATTATAACTATATATACTTTCCAGAAAAACATTTATATCCCTAGATTCAGTAGAAAGTATTTGTTCAAAGCGATATAAGTTTTTAACAGCAACATACAACTCTGAAACGTGAAAAAAGTGAAACGTTTGAGAACGGATTTCATAAATCTCAAGAAAAAATATATTTCCACGGAATAAGGTTCAAAGCTGTTTTCGAAAATGTATACCGATCGAACTATAGAATAAAACATTTACAGAATTGTAAAAATCAAACATAGCTTCTATTTAAGATGCCATGACATCAGCTGATTACTGTTTTTTTTCCGATAAACAACTCGGTTTGAAAACAAAAGTTGTTTGGTCTTTCATTTGAAATTTTTCTCGTGTCATAGACAATTATGGTAAATATGTATATTGCAGAGGAACTAAACACAGGTATTAGTTGATTCTATTTTAAATTCAAGCTTTGACATATCGTAGAACAAAAATTGTGAGTAAAATTCAGGTCTGAAGTGAGCATTGATCACTAGAATTTATTGCATATTAAATGGAACAGTGTTTATTTTATTATATATATATATATATATATATATATATATATATATATATATACATATATAATTGGTGTATGTGTGTCAAATTTCTCAATTTAAATATATTATTAATCCTTCAATGCATATGGTTATAGAGCTGCAACATATTTATTTTTCGTTTATATAGGTAATAGAGACATTTTTGCTACCAACTCTAGCACTTGTACAACAAAATTGTACCAATTATTGAGCAATCATCTAAAAAAAATATATCATGTAATGTAAATATATCATATATCGTTAAATCGTGTAAAAAATGACAACTTTTCATTAATTTCCCAGCCAGTATCTACTTGTAATTCGGGTGCTAATAACCTTAGCTGTCGAAGCGCCCTAAAACCTCAAATAGCCAACTATATTTATAATAATGAGTAAAAAAAATTTTTTTCAATTATATTTCAAACTTTCGAATAAACTATGCATTTGTGTTACATCTAAAAACTGCCGAATGTACAATATATTAAGTGTAAAAATTAATTCTGTGCCTTTAAATTGAATTAATCATAACTCTGTTTTAAATTAAAATATTTTCATGTCTGAAATGCGATAAGAATTTGTGCAAAAACACCGTCGAAATATGATTAAATCGAATAAATTGTTTCACTTTATATTAAAATATAATTTTAATTTTTCCAACATACAGCATGATACAGTAAATAAAACAATATATTGATTTTTCTTCAGATTCTCAAAGTACAATAGAAACTAATTATATGATGATAAGAAGCATGCTTGATGAAACTTTACAATATATTTTTGCACCCACATGGAAAGGTAGAGCGTTGTATTGTATGAGGGCAAGTCAAAAAGTAAAGAGATATTTCAGAAATAAAAAAAAAATGTTATTCTACACACAGGATTTTTGTTAAGGTCATTTTACTATATAATCTCTATAACCCATACGCGCTTTTCTAGATTAGTGGATTTAGTCATGGAAGAATTATTCTGTTGGTTATTGATGGTCATTTAATAAATATGGTGCAGTGGTGCGGTGCACATTGAGCTTTCGCTGTGAAAACATTTTACAAAAATGGCGTGTCTGCTGCAACTATACAAGGGCTATTTTTCAATCATTATAACAATCCTCGTCGTGGACAGGTACCGATCGCTCGTGCCATCAACTTGTGGATTTATTAGTTTGAAGAAAATGGTTTCAGATTAAATTGGAAGCATCGAGGGTCTAGAAGAACAGTAAGAACATCATAAAGCATTGACCGTGTTAGAGTTGCTGTACGGCATAGTCCACGACATGATTACAACATTTCTGTCGGAAGAATTAATTCGATTTCCACCAATCACATGTTTTCAGCAAGATGAAGCGACAAGTCGTGCCGCTAGAGTGTCCATGACTGCTGTAAGAGCGCTCTTTCCGAACGATACATTTCCAAAAATGGAGACGTTGTTGGCCAGCAAGATCCCTAGATTCGACGGCGTGTGATTATATTTTTTTTGGCGTTATCTAAAGAGCAAGCTGTATATTGATCGTCCACATACTATACTATATCCCTGAACTTAAATTAAAAATCTAAGAAGCAATTGCGAGGATTCTATTAGACATGTTAAGACGTTTGATGGAAAGTTTCCGAATAAGATTACAGGAATGCATGCACCAAAATTGTGATCATCTATCAAGCATTATTAAAAAAAATAAATAAAATAACCCGATATACTTAACAAGAATATGCAAATAAAAAATTATGTAAAAATAAAAATTCATTTAATTATTTCATTTGAAAATTTCCCTTTTTGATGCACCGTGTAGGACCATTATTTTACTTCTTAAATATCTCTTTACTTTGTGACCTGCTCCTTTATATATATATATATATATATATATATATATATATATATATATATATATATATATATACATCTTTTTCTAGACATGACTGCATCACCAATTCCAGTACCTGTTCCATACAACAGTCCTTTACCAGAATTCGAATCATGCTACAATTACACGATACCCCAATCGCCTGTATCGATTGAGAAAGCCATATCTGAAGCAATGAAGAGTATATCAATGCCTGCGGATATCCAGTTGACTGCGATGTGCGAGACAGAGGTCGAGCTATGTCCATTACAGACACGGCCGCAAACTGCAACGCCACACATCCACAATAAACTGTCGAGGTTCGGTTCGGGCACGCACATAAATTCGAAACGTTCGAATCAGACGAAGATTTCGAACACGCAGCTCGAGTTCGAGATCAATAAGCTGATCAATGATATCAGGGAGATCGACATCCAGTCCGAAGAGATTGATATCTGTTCGATGTTGGAGAACGACGACGCGCTCGGCAGTGATGTTGATGAGGGGATGATTGAGAGGTTGAGTGAAGGTAGTTTTATTGTATATAAAAATGTGGGGATTAGTATGAGGCACTATACGCAAGTACAGAATATTCTCTTAAGCTCTTGTGACACGACTATCTTCAATTTTCGTAACACTTTTTGTTTTTTTAATCACCACTTAACACTTTGAGGATGAATGCCGATTATTAAATTTTAATTATTATAGTTTTGAACATAAAGTAGAATTTACAAATGATATCCACTGACATTTTTTTTTATATATATATATATATATATATATATATATATATATATATGTATATATATACATTAAAACCTCTATATGATGAAACCAACTAAAATAAAATCTTATATTTAACAAAATAATATTGGTAGTGACTTTAATTAAAATTGTGTAATAACTTCTTTGACGAATCCTTTCTGATGAAAAACGAGGCATTGAACGAATTTATTGTAAATAAGTACCACTCTATATTACATTGTAACGTTTCTAATTGATATATCTCTTTAATTTATATAAATCATAATAATAAATATTTAAAATTAATTAAAAACCCGTATTTTAAAAATTAAACTGATACAATACTAATTTTTATTACTGTGACTAAATTCATTTTGACAAATTATTTTTTAAACACAAACCACAACATTTTTATGATGTACAATAATTGATTATGATCAATAATTGATTGATTGTACATTTCAATGGCAATTGGTCATTTACAGTGCTCTGAAATGCAGAAAAATCTTATTCTTTTAGTAATAAAGTATAGGAAAAGAATATTTTCTAGTTTAGGACTCTTATGATGACAGAATTATCATCTGAATACATATAAGCAACAATATAAGTGATCAATAATTAATAATCGAACCTGTATGATCAGAAATCATTTTTGCAGTATATAGGGAAGTGAAAAAATCATTTTTTAAAATTAAACTATCTGTTCTCTCAGTTTAACTGTTATTTCTTCTTATTCAACATCAAATTCACTTTTTTAGCTGAACTTTCATTAAAAATATCAGATGATAATGTCTTCATTTATAATTTTTAAATGTTTATCATTGTTTGCACCTTCATAATCTTATTAAAGGTAAATTCTTGATTCAATCGTTCCAGACATTTTTCTCTGTATAATAATATTGTGTTACATATATTCACCCTTCAATATATTTTTCATAATATTTTCTTTAATCTATATTTTTGTGTACTGTATATATTTTTATAATAGTTTATCAGAATGCATATCAAAACATTATCTATATTCTCTTCATCTTCCTTTCATTAATCAATTTTTTCACTCCCCACAAACCACAATAAATTTTCTCATCGTCGAAATGTTCAATAATTGATTATTGAACGTACTGATTGTTTCTTATCCTTTTTTCATAAAATTTTTTGATTCTCACCGATTAATATTGAAATAATCCATTAATATATATTTGAATATATGAACAGAATTCAAAAATTATTCAGAATATTTCATTGATTCTGTATTAAATTGTTTTTAAAAAAATGTTTAATAAAATATTATTTATTTTATTTCCTGATAATTTGTTCTAATATCAATGATATATATATATATATATATATATATATATATATATATATTATTTAATTTCTCTCTCTCTCTATATATATATATAACTATAATCTTCTTTTTAACTTGTATTAGCTATAATTGAGAAGAAAGCTTCACGAATCGATCTTCTGCCTGCCTTGGAAATCCTGAACGGAAGTATGGAAAACTCTGGTTACAAATCGGAAAGTTGTGACGAAAGTGAAGAGCTGATTCACGTGATAAGCCCTGAGACAAGCAGTTATGAATATGAAGACCATGAGCATCACTCATCGTTTGTTGACGAACTTCAGTCAGATGTAAACACACCGCAGCAGACGCCAAGAAGCGAAACGGATGATTTAATCACAACGGCGAAGGTTGTTGATAATTTAGTCGAGATCGATCTGGTTGAACGTACAGATGAATCTGCTCCAGTCACTAAAAACACAACGATTAGTCCGTGCAGTTCTGGAGCTGGCGACGAACCGATTATCAAATCGAACGTACAAGAAAGTTTGATCAACAGTACGATCATTTCGAAGAAGTCGACCAAATCGTGCTGTAACACAAAAGAGAAATGCGTGAAGAAAAAGAAATCTGGTATATTCAGACGGCTCCTGAATTTTTTCACTAAAGGAATTAAGCATAGTAAAGTTGATACGGCGATCCTTGTTCTGCCGAATGAGGAATAGACCTGAACAAATGTTCCATTTTGTTACTTTTGTACTGAAACATTTAAATGCAAGAATTTTATAATAAATACTTATTTTTTCTATTTTCGAATCAATATTACTCAATTAAATACTATTTTACAAAGAATACATTTTTACAAGTATTTTTATTATAAAATGTGTTAATATTCTTAAATAACTTTCATACATGTATTCTTTTCTCACTCTATAAACCACACCAAATTTTTCGAACAAAAATACTCAATCAATAAATAATTTCTAGAATAACTTGGACCGAAAAGTTTAATCTGATTTTTGAGATGAGAAAAGTATTTATTTGTGAAAGTGAAATTAGCTACAGTGTCAGAACTCTCATTGTGAGTCCCTAAATATTTTTTATATCGTTAAAACCGAATCGAAGAAGGGTGAGGTATGGGCATTAATTAACAAAATTGATAACCTTCTATCTTCTTTGAAAATGTCGCTTGAAGATTAAGATAAAAATATAAGCTTTTTGTCTCAAACTGTTTTTTTTATAAGAAAAGGGATTGAAAAAATGCGGGAAATATGAGAACCTGTTCTCAATAATGAAAAAAGTTATATTTTTTTAAAAAAATGATTTTTTTCATACTAAAAATGGATTTATGTTCGGTGTCCCTAATATTTGTTTCGCAGGATTTGAAATTGATTAGTAATTTTTTTTATATTGATCATTTCATTATCATTTATTTTCTTAAAAAACTAAAAATACACAGCAAGTCCTTGCACTCTTAAAGAATGAATTAAGCTTGAAACTTTCTAATAATAAATTCTATTTATAAACCAGGTAGATTTTGTTTGAATCTATTGACACTCATTGTCGATTTCAGCTCGATTATTTTAGATCAGTGTCAGTGGTGAATCGTTTTAATCTTACAAGGACATCCAATTACATTATCGATAAAACGATTCCGAGATGAAAGGATCGTTTGTTACGTTTTCGAACACCTAGAGTCCTTGATAGAATATTCGGAGCATTCCGTACGACCGCATTGTTGTAATCGTCTGACCTACGACAAAAATTCTAAACCCACGAATCGGTGAGTCGCACTAGAACAAAAAATATCTATTCTTTTAAGGCCGCCGCGATAAATAGTATCCGAGAATACGTGCCCACGTTGCCAAACTTAGAAATGTATGAATTTGGCCGAGAACGAAACGTTCCTTCCCAGCCGCAGCTCGAACACAATATACTATATAAAAATACCACGTGAACGACTACGTTTCTGTTGTGTTCCCATCATTAATTCTCAGCCTATACGGGGCACAATGTGGATCCGATGCGGATTGAACAGTACGTTCGATTCGTGATGTGTCCGTTTATATATTAATAGATGTTCAAGGTATGCGTGTTATATATATACACACACAAATGAGCTTGACTTAACTTACAGTGCACGGTCTTTACGATGTGCCGTTTTAAGGGTATGCTCGGCGATGAGATGGACTGTATAATGCAGATGTATGGATGTCACTGGGCGCCATCTACGTAGATAAAACGTAAGCGTGGGGGACCTACATGTTCCACTTCTGGTTCAGTCTCAGTAGACGTGAGTTAGACTCAGGAGCCGACACACACCACACACCTCCCTCAAAAATCTTATACAATGGTGAGTAGGTGTTTGAACTTTTTCTGCGTTTCGATTTTTCTTCTAAGTTTGACTTTTTATTTTCGAATGGTTTCTTGATTTTATTTCACAATCGATTCGATGGTAAGTGAAACAGTAAATCCATATCCTTGTAGTATTTTTCGTAGTACACATTTGAATTTTTCCAGCGATTCCAAACCGTTATAACTAGTTTTCTCTATTAACATGTAAGAGCTTTTCTAGTATAATCGTTTTATATAAACTTCTTACTATGTACACAAGTTTAAAGCGACGTTGAGAACTGTGCGAATTTTCAGTTTGGATTCGGATTCAAAGGAAAAACTCAAATAGTGCGACTGAAAATGAATTACAAGTGCGTTTTGTCAAGATTGGACACGTTTCTGACTGTTTCACTAGCAAGAGAATACGAATAGAAATAAATAAATATTTTATTTGAAAAATAGGCAAAGATAATTTAGTGTGTCTGACTATTTAAGTGTTGAACGGTTAAAATTGTGTTATTTTATTCACTCTAGTAGATTTTTTTTAAGATCGAATCTCGGCTAAGATTGTTTTTCATTTTAATTTTTTTTCGGTATCATATTTTGATTTATTTTTAATGAATTTTTTTGTTAATACAGTGCTTTATATATACACATACATACTTATCACA